>JAOEHY010031679.1:0-45321 GCA_025447955.1 Psilopsiagon aurifrons | reverse complement strand
TTCCCTTTTCAATTTAAAACAACTATATGCATTCTCTTTGCAGTTTTATAGCACTGGAATGTTACAGTCCGAAATGAATATTTAATCCTTATTTCTAGACATCAGTCTTAATGCATGTCTTCCCTCAGAAAATCTACATATCAAAGAGATATATGTTTTATCTCCCCTTTATTAAATGTGGGGCATTAATATTTCACTCTGAAACAATGTTTTAGCTTTTTGTTTTGAAGCCATTGCTAATAATGAAGAGTAAGTTATAAGTACCTGTATGACAGAGCTTTCATTCCTTCATGCACAATTCCATGTAGGCTCTTGATTCTCCTAAAGAAGCTAAGCTTTGATAATTCATTAGCCTGTTATTATAAGGTTGGGAAGTGAGACATGAGTACAGCTGCAAGGTGCTTCCGAGACTGTCACAGGAAAAATCTTTTCCACTTCTAGGAAGGGAAAAAAATGGGAACAGCTCTAATGGATTTGTTGATAAAGGATGTCAGAGCTGGTTTGCCTGGAACGGGATTGCAGGGAGGATGCTGCGAAGCACATAAACCAATTATTTCAATAACTGTTAAAGAAGGATGAACCTAGCAGCATGATGTGGCCAATTTTTCTACTTTTACAAATGTGTTAAGGGGTAAATACCAAAGAAGTTACTGTTGAAAGATAACCCTGGGAACTGAAATGTATTACTCAGCCTGCTGTGATCAGTATTCAGCAAAGCATACTGATTTGCTGTGATGGCTTAACTTTCCATGTAGCTTATCACCAGGTGGCCTTTCTCTACTCCAGAGAATTTGTTTGATTCTTTTTCTTCTCTCTGTCCTACCTGTGTATCTTTATTGCTGTTCCACTTGCCGTGAAACAGAAAAATGTATACATTAACGATTTTTTCCTTAATACTGTTTAAGTGAGTAACAAAAGTTCATGCTCAGAACAAGGATTTCTTTCACCCTATTAGTTTTTTTCCCAGTTCATGCTTGGAGGGGGGTGTGGGGAAAGAGGCTAGACTTGTGTATTGGTTTTACATGGCAAGGTTTTGGTAGCAGAGGGGCTACAGGGGTGGCTTCTGTGAGAGGATGCTGGAAGCTTCCCCAAGTCTTATGGACTCAATGTAGCCAGGCCCAAGACAGACGCACTGCTGACCAAGGCTGAGCGTGTAAGTGATGGTGGTAGTACCTCTGAGATGACGTATTTGCAAAGATGGAAAAAGCATGTGTGCAACTGCAGCTGGAGAGAGGACCAAGAATATGTGAGCGCAGCAGCCCTGCAGACCCAGAGGTCAGTGAGGAAGGAGGGAGGACGTGCTCCAGATGCCAGAGCAGAGACTGTGTCTGCTGCAGCCTGTGGTGCAAACCATGGTGAGGCAGACTGTCCCCTGCAGTTCATGATGGAGCAGATATTATCTGCAACCTAGGGAGGACCAGATGACAGAACAGGAGAGGCCTGAAGGAGACTGTGACACTGTGGAAAGCCTATGCTGGTGCAGGCTTCTGGCAGGACCTGTGGCCCCATGGACAGAGGAGCCCACAGTGGAGCAGGTTTGCTGACAGGACCTGTGACCTGTTGGGGGACCCATAGTGGAGCCGTCTATTCCTGTAGTACTGCACTCAACAGGGGACCCTTGCTGGAACAGTTTGTGATCCCCTGAGGAGTAATAGCAGCAGAGAGTGCGAGTGACAAGCTGACCACAATCCCTATTCCCCATCTCCCTGTGCCACTACTGGGGGAGGAGGTAGGGAGTTCAAGAGTGAAACTGACCCCTGGAAGAAGGGAAGGGTGGAAAGAAGGTTTTGTATGATTTGATTTTTTTATTCCTCATTGACCTACTCTGGTTTGATTAGTAAAAAAATGAGCCAAATAATTAAATGAAACTGATTTCCCCAAGTCAAGTCTGTTTTGCCCATGGCGATAATTGGTGAATGATCTCTTCCTACCCTCACCTTTACCCATGACCCTTTTGTTGTGTTTTCTCTCCCCTGTCCAGCCAAGGAGGGCAGTGACAGAGCGACTGGGTGGGCACCAGGCATCCAGCCAGGGTCAGGCTGCCACACCTTGGTCCTGAAATTTTTGAGTGTATTGGTAGGTGTTATAAAAACTCCCTCTGCAAAACAATGATTTATTTGTGGATTTTCTGAGCATCATAGTTATGAAAGGTAAGCTGTGAATACCATGAACATGAGGTCCCGAACCAAAGGCTGAGCCTGAGATGGAAGCTGGGAGCTGTAATAATGGAGGTATACCTGGTATACTGATTGTTCTTCTGAGTTCTCCTCTTTTTTGACTTTTTTGTTGTTGTTGTTTTTGAAAGTGGAAGGGTGTAGCACTCAAAATTTTCTGTTCCTTCAACAACTTAATAACTTATTTAAAAGCTGAAGCATTTATGGCTAATACTTTCTACTGAGTCTTTAATGAACTACATCAGTAAAACCCAAGGTGTTCTGCATCTCGGTACTGTCTCTAGAAAATTGCAGTGCATCACACCTCCGTCACCTGCTTTCAGGAGCATTGCCAGCTGGGGCCAGAGGACTGCTGGTTTCTGAAGGGAATTAATAATGTTCACTGTAATGAGGGTTGAAGGGTGTATGGAAGGGGAGTGTCTGTTCCTTTAGGGGTATCTGGTCAAAGGAGCCGTGGAGAAAAAATAGCAAGAGAAGCCTCACTGCTTGGTCATGTAAATAAGATGAGGGAGGCTGCAATAAGAACAGACCTGACTACTTGGGCATAAAGATATTTATCTCCTCAGCTGGAAGGGTAAGGAAGGGAGGGGACAGAAGTGCAGAGATATGAAACATGAGCAATTAGTGTCAGCGGAGGCAACAACCAGAAATGACCCTGGGCAGTGGCAGCAGTGGGTGGCCTCTGAGGAGGCTGCAGCAGAGCTGGACTTTGCAGCTGCTGAGGCTTTCAGCCCAGAGGGGGTCTGGTGTGCTGGGAGGGGTCAGTGGGATGGCACCAGCTGATGGGAGGACATGGAGGGGTCACAGCCCGGTGCCTGGTACTGGCTGCAGGGCGGGAGGCGAGTGTCTATGTCCTCCCCAGGGCAGGGGTGTGTGGGAAGTGCGTGTATTCACCAGCAAACCTGCAGCTGGGCCAGTGGTGAGCAGGAGACCCCAGTTTGGGCAGGGGTGTCAGGTGGGCAGAGGGTGCGTGCTGAGCTTGGGGTGCTGGTGGGATGAGGGTGTGTTTGCTGCACGTTTACAGCAAGCACCGAGGGGTGCCCATGGTGGCATCAAGAGGGCTGGGGTGTGGGCAGGGGTGCTGAGATGGCAGAATGGCCGTGACAGTGCTGGGGAAGACTGGCAACAGTGCCCACGGTCATAAGCCTGGAGGGTGCTGAGTGTGCGATTGCACTAGTGACCTCCTGCCTCTGGAGCCCCAGAGGAGAGGACATGGCTGTGGGTGCTGGTGTGTTATGGTGAGTCGGGGGTGTGGGTGCTGCTGGACAGCAGTGCCAGCTGGCTGTGCCAGTGTCCTGCATGCTCATCTCTCTCTGGGATACCTGCTTAGTTTTGTTCCAGGATGAACTTGGAACCCCACACATCAGCCTGGCATTGGGCTGGGCCCCAGAAGCTATGCAGGTCTGTACTGGGTGGTACTGGTTTGTACTGGGCAGCACTGTGGGTCAGCAGCCATGCAGGAGTGGCTGAAGTGGAGCGTCTAGTGGAGGCTGGCACACTCCTAACATCCCTCTAACTGGAAAAATCACTATTACATGTTTTTTATGAAACAGGCTGTGAAGTCTTACTTGGATGTCGTTTCCAGTGTGAAGTGTGAAATCCTTGATGTAAATACCCCACTTTTTGTCAGTTTGGGCCACATTTTTGTGATGTTGATCTTGCATAAGGCTGGCCCACTGCCCCAGGCTCTGGCTGGAGGGTGACTGTTAGATGTGCAGTTTGTTTATCTGAGATGCTGTCCTGGTTTTGAAGCTAAATCTGAAAGAGAGCACGAGGTGGAATTAATGAAAGAGGTCTTTAATCACGGAGTCTCTCAGTCTGTTACAGTACCTATTGTCCCATCAGTTGAAAACTGGTGTTTCTGAGTTTGCGTATGAGGTTGGTTATTGAATCTCTGGTCATTCTGCAGACTTCCCTGCCTGTAGAGGGTAATGTAAGTCTGTGCTCTTCAGTTGTGTTGTGAATTTTCAGCTTCAACTTACCAGAGAAAATGAATAGGTCTTACCCATCTGCTGCCTCCAAGAATCTGCGAAAGCTTTTTGCTGCATTCATTACCAGTCTCTTATTTTCCCAGACTTTGTAAGATGTGATTTCAGCAGTTGCTGGGTTTTTGCAGCGGTACCTGATGGTACTTGATGATAATGGCATTGCATTGATCAAAAATGGGAGGTTATCATGGTTTTGTTTCAGTTGAAAGAATATTTATTGACTAGAAAACCCATTGTTCTGCCTTTGGCTTTATATCTTTACTTCCTGAGGTATAATGTTAAATTCTGCATGGTGGTTCAAGTTAAGCCCATACAGCAATAGCTCACCAATCTTATTTTCATTGATACTTTTAATTGAAGTGTATGTGGTTACTGTTGCTGTAACTGTTAATTAAAATGGAGTCGCACTGCTGCAGGAAATGGCACAGATTTAAGTGCAGGATAACAGCCTTTTCTTGGCTAAGCAAAATTGAAATGAATTTGCAGCAATTAAAGTTACATAGAAATTATTTCTGGATGACTTGCCTTGTATAAAATGTTCCAATGGACTTTTTTTTAGTGTACCTTTTTATGTACTGTTTTTTGTTTGCAGTTCTGCTTGGCTTTTCTCCTTTGTCAACATTTCTGACCTTTATTATGTCTTTCTTCCTTTTTTTTAGAAGAAACCAGCAAGTGCTAGTGTTAGCCAACCCCTCAAAACACAGACAAGTGAAGCACCTTCTGCTGTTAAGGTAATGCATACTTACAGGATTTGTCTCTTTTAGAAGTGAAAAGGATATGATACAACTTCATCCCCTCAAAGAGACAGAAAATGGTTGGTTTGCCAGCATTCAGCAGCACTACAATGCTCTTCATGTAGTGAATTGAAATTAAAGAGGAGCACAGGTCAGCAAAATGCCAGCATTGAGTTTTTTAAGAAACAGACATGGTTACATTCTCTCCTTTCACGTGCTCTTTGTGTGTCTCCTTGTTAGTTTTTAAAATCCTGGTCCTATTGGTATCAGTGGCAAAGTTCATTTGATTTACAGGGCTATGGTTCTTTTCTCACCGTTCGGTATTGTTTGGATGTTTGGATTCTCTTTACGCTGTGGACCTGATGACATTAAAGCAGTGACAACTGTCTCTGCTTTCAAAGCTGCTGGAACAATTCAGTCAGTCAGGAAGTTACCGTCCAAGGTATTAAAAGATGACTTGCACAGGAGTGCAGTTCATGGTTCCGAAAGAGAAGTAGGGATCACATTAAGTGTGCTGAGGTCTTAGAGTATTGAAATTTGAAATAGGGTGCTGAAAGTACACTTTCTCATGGTGGTCACGTGTGAACTAATGGCTGTAGTTGATAGTCACTGTTTTGTGCAAATTTGTCACGAGTAAGTGGAATGCACCTCGAGAAGCAGAGAGAAGTAGCTGTATGTTTTATTGAGGTAAAATAATAATTTGACAGTTCAACAAGTTTGATGGAATTTAACAAAGTTTAAAAACAGTGTCATGATACAATTCAGTAAGTTTGATGGCAAGGTTCACTTTATTAATTACTGCATGGAAGAAACATTGAAAAGAAGGTTGAGTTAGAATCGAATTAGAATGATTCACACAGAGACCAGAGACACATAAGGTAAAGAGGGCTCCTCTGGTGAGCCACGAGTGGACTCCCTTGCTTTCTGAACTCCTTTTGAGGCTGGATCCAAACTTAGTCTCAGACTTGAACAATGGTTAGTGTCTAATGGAATTATCCATTCAATGTTTATAATAATAGTGATTAATTATATGGATTAGTAATGTTTCACAGCATTAATTCAGCATGCTATCAGTCACCAAGGATCTGTCGTGGGTAAGGGATCTCTCTGTCTTCAGTAAGGAAGGATCTCTTAGTCTCAGGTAAGGAATCTCTAACCTAGAGAGTTGCTCTACTCTCTAGGAAAATGACAAGAAAAAAAAAAGAACAATTACTGAATGTCTTCGAGTGAATCCCTACTGTTTATGCAGCAGACGGGGAATTTTGTCACAGATTTGTCTAGATTATCATCAAAAGTGATGCCTACTGTCGGTCTATTCTCTGTTTGGTTTTTTTCCTGCTACATACCTTATTTAACTGTCACTTAAATTTTTATTTTAAGGTCCTTTCCAACCTTAACTATTTTATAATTCTGTGATTTTCTGAGTTTTGCAGGCACCTTATTGTGAAGTAAAGAATTTTTGAGCAGAAATCATGTGAAATCATGTTACTGATTGGGAACATCCATGGCAATGCTTAAATTTATTCATGTGTTACCAGTTACAGTGTGAAGGTTGAAAAGGCTATCTCTAAATCTTGAGGTTATTCAAGATAATGTTTAAATGGTCTTAGGACTTCAGCTTCATGTTCTCCTTAGAGTAGATGTGTGTCGTGGTGCACAGATCCGTAATTTATAGGTGTTTTGCAGCAAGACCATGGCAATCCGTGAGGCTGTTCCTGCAAGCTGCCCTCAGGGCTATTGCCAGGGCTATTGCCAGGACATAGCCCTGCACATGAAAATCACAAGAACTGTGTCTGTGGGGAGAAAGTGCTGGTCAGCTTGGTAGCAGGGTCACATTAAGCGTCCTTTACCTTAGTAAGGGGTTTACCTCCAAGAAGGGAGAAGATCTTACCCCTTCCCTGGTAAGTTCGATGGGTTTGTTACCATCCCAGGAAAGGGGAGAAACTTGCATCCGATGTGCCTGTCAGACTCCTCAGCAGGTGCTCAACCAGACAGCACAATGTATCAGGGGGTGATTTGGCCATCCTATTCAGAATTCATGGGAACAGATTCACCCATCGAGTTAAAAATTTAAGTCAATTTTTAAAGCAAATTTTAAGTCAATTTCGTGTCAATTTTAAGTCTCCAGAAATGCACACAAAATAGATGGCGACTGAGAATTTCTATTATATAACTCAGTGATAGCCTAATGTTCAAAGATTGCCATTGATAATATAATACAGTAACTGCAAGAGCAAATGTGAAAGTAACATACATAAAGCCAGCTAAAAATTGGTCATTAAATGCACATAAAGTACAGCTCATACCCATCTGGTTTTCTTGTGGGGGGAGAAGACAGGTTCAGCCTGTCAGTTGATCCCAGCAGTCATGATGGAGTCTTCCCTAATTTTCTCTCCTCAGTTTTTCATATTTATATGATTTAATTCAAATTAGTAACTCCACATAACCCCACCATTTACCAGTTGGTCAACTGACTTGCATAAGGTTTCATAACGGATCATCTTGCTACACATGCTTAGGGAAGGGCCTCTTAGCCTAGGCAGGGGTCTTCTGAGCTGCGGGCGCAATTTTTGTTGTTAAAATGAGATTATAAAGAGGATAGTTCACCAAAAGGACACCCTAATCATATTTTGCTGACTCTTGGAGGCAGGTTGGATGGGGCTTTGAGCAACTTGGTCTAGCAGGAGGGAGGCAGGGAGATTGGAACTAGATAAGCTTTTAAGGTCCCTTCCAAACCAGACCATCCTGTGGTTCTGTGATTCAGATAGATGTCCTGGTGCAGACCTCAAGGAAAAGGCTTTCCTGATTAGAGGTTTGTTAGTCTTGTTTTTCTTAGCCTTACACAAGGCCAAAGCCTCTTCAGCTGTCAGTTCTCATCATAAATCAGTGTTGGTTTCTCAGGCTTCCTGACCTTTTACAAGGCCCTTGTATCTGTTCAGGTTTTTCATAGTAATAAAAGTTTCATTTTTTTAACTCTGTGGAGCTTTAACTAAATGCCTGTTGAGCTTGAGTGGCTCTACTAATACATATTTTGTTAATGGTTGGTTTGAAATTCTCTCTGCAATAAAAGTATAGCTTCCTTCATCATCTGTGAGGTGATTTATGTACAGTACATGGTGCCTTCATGTTCCCCCTCCTGCAGAGATTGTAAGAGAGCCTGGGCATGATGTGTTGGCTCCACTCCACCCTCTGCTCAGTTTATATATGCCGAGATCATATGCCAATGTCTCAGGGTGCTGTCATAGGGTGGATTCTGCGCGTATCAACCGCATTCCATCCTGGAAATAGCTGTTGCATTTCACCCTAAAATTTCCTTGATGCTATAACGTAACTTTGAGGGTCAGTGTGGAGGGTGTCTCTAATTTTCCCCATTAGTCCACACAGAGGCATGCCAAAAATAGACTAAAATGTTAAAAATTGGAAGCTGCAGTACAGTTCTCCTGCATGGAAGAGCTGGTTTTGTGTAACATCATAGCATGTGGCATCCATCACCCAAGGTCATCTTGTTTAACAAGCCAGGGCTATGAAAGAAGCCTCTGATCTGGAGACCAGCAAAAGTTGCAACTTGTAAAGCTGTGCAGCGGTCAAGATAATGCATCATTTCACAAAAGAATACTTGGTACTTCACTCAAAAATGGGACATTTTTCTCATCAGCCTGTGTCATATCTTCTTTTCACCTTTCTACTTCCCTTTCTAGGACTGACATTTGTTCTTGTTCCCTTGAGACAAAGGGAGGCATAGAGGCTACTAAGAAAAAATGTTGACAGGTTTGTTAGGGGGGGTCTTTAAAAAAAGAAAAACAACCTCACAACCTATAAAAGCCACTCCCATAGAACAGGTGTTAAGAATTTGATTCTTTAGAAAAAAAAAAAATCAAAAAATAACGAGTTGGCACTATTGGTATCTCAAGAAGTGCCTTTAAAAGTCATATGAACTGTTTCGATTTGTTATGCTTAATAATTTTCTTAGTCAAGTTTCAGTAGCCTTAATGGGCTCAACCATGTCAATTTCTTTAGATTAATAATATTTATGTCCTCTGGGAGTCTGGATAATCAGTCCAGATTTAGAGAGGGGGTGTCCCATGAACTTCTGAAAGAAACATGTCTGTTGAGGGGAAATGAGTAGGTTCTTTCCCTTGGCACCAATGCTGCTGACTACAGAGGTGGAAGACAAGTGCTGTTTATTGAAAGCTGAAAGTAGCGCCATCCCTGACTTGCGCCATCCTGGCAGGCATTTCATCCCTGCTTTTCCACATGACTCCCATTGCCGTCTCTCCGCTTAGTGACAGCCGTGTGCAGTGGGCAAACCTCACCAAACCACGTGCAGACGCGCCCTCAGAAGGCGATGGGCTTGCTCGTTACGGCTTCATGCCGGATACAGCGAGGCACTGCGGGGCGGAGGGCAGAGCTCCTCAGCATTGGCGCTTCCGTGGCGCTGTCGGGGCCTGGACTGCTCGCTCCGGTTCTCCCCGCTGGCGCGGGCGGTGTGCGACGGAGGTGGGGCGGCCGTGCTGCTGGGAGGGGAGCGCTGTTGGCACACGGGCTCGCCGAGGGCTTGGCCGGCGCCTACGGAAAACCAAACCCAGAGCCCGCTGCGGCCGGGGAGAGAAGCAGCCGCCTCCTGACATTCCTTCTGGAAGCAGGAGGCACACAAGTACTAAGTAAGTTAGCTATTCGTACTGGCTTTGTTTTCCTGCTTTAGGCCGATTTATGTTGGCTTTGGAGTTCTCTATTTTTTTTTTTTTTTTTTTTTTTCTCTTCCGGGAATTTTGTGGGCTGAAGTAATGCAGAAGTCAGCCCCTTCTGACTTCCAGCATGATCCTGTCAGCAGCAGCACTCTGGAACTGGCTGTGTGTAGTCAATAGACTTTTAAGTGATTTTAAGATCCTGGAAAGGGTCATTTTAGATGCTGTGTGAAACTCCATGTTTTACACGTTGCACAATAAGTGGTTTACATGTTTCTGAAGAAGGGAGGGATGAAGAAGAGCAGTTTTAAAGCAGTTAAAGCAGTCTAAGTGGTTCTGTGTGGTTTTGTTTGGGGTTTGGTTTTATTTGTAATTCCTTTGGGTTTTGGTTTTAGTTTTACTTGCTTCAAACAAGAACAAACCACACTCTTGCTTCAAAAACCCTTGTAATTTTTTGTCATACAAATGCAAGAGCTTGGTAAGCCTATGGCACATAGAAAATATTGTGTAGTCAGGGTGTGGGGATCTGTATGAGCAACTTCGTGGCTGAGTTGCGCTTAGGTATCAATAGCTTACTGGCAAAAAGAGATTATTGTATTTGATACCTGAAAAATGCTAAAATATCAGATACAACATATGGGAAAATACTACTTTTCAATAAATTTTACATTATTGCTCTTTCTTTAGTAGTAGGAATTATAATATTATTATAGTGATGGTTATGCCACTGTTTTATTATTGCTACTAGTATGCTAACTCCTCTTTGAAGAAAGTGAAGATAGTGTGTTGAGTAACGCAGAGTACTCGACCATTGCAGACACCCCTGCTGAGTTCTTGATCTGTGCTCTTTTTTTTGATGGCTGGTTTTCTCAATGCTGTATTTTTTGTCATTGACATAAACCATGCTGGGTAATAATTTCTTCTATGTACGGCATTTTCCCCTCTAGACTAATGCATTTCTTATGGTCAGACTCTTCTGGAAGATGATGTTTTTGTTTGGCTTTGTTTTGTTTAGTTAGTTTGTTTTAATTGGAGTGGTTAGATAACATGGGGTATGTAGAGCTTGCAGAAAATTCTCTTCCTGGTCTTCGAGTTTCAGTGATGAGTTCCCTAGCCAGTATTTCTCACAGCTCTAGTGGTGGTGGAGCTTTGCTCCTTAAGCCGACACTCCCAATTTGAAACCCAGGCAAAGCTGTGTTGCCTTCAAGGTGGTAGGTAGCTCTTGGAGTACTGGGAACAGGGACAGAGGAGAAACTTCTGTCTCTGGAAAGTAAAGGGACTGCTTTTTCAGTAAGTTGATCTCCAGCATGTTCATTCTTACAGTTTTGCTTTCTGCTTTCCTGAGAGAGGAGAACGTGCACTAACAAAAGCTTGGGACCTTCTCCAAAGTCTTTTCTGCCAAAGAAAGAACCTTGTAGGGAGGCCAGTGGCCTCATGAGCTCCTCAGGAACTCCTTAAGGAAGTGATACTTCCTGGTTCTGGAAGAAGTCAGCTCTGTGCCTGCCTTTATGCCTTGCTTAGTGCTTGAACCAACCGATCAGAAAACTAGCATTTTTGATCCCCATGAAGGGAGCCTTTGTGCAGAGGACGAGGCCTCACAAAGGAGGAGATTCTGATTTTTTAACTGAACAATAACATTTCTATTCCTCCAGAGTATGCAAGGGGCCCTTCTGAACAATTTCAGGAGAACCTGAGTTAAGAGGCAATGCTGAAGCAAGAAGTGCCCCAATCTGTTTCTTTTAAAGTAGTAATAGGAGAATGGTGGTGTGTTTTTCTAAAATGATCTAAGGAAAAATAGCAACACCCCTCCCAGGTTACGCAGTATTACCCTTAGGTTATATTTCAACAGCAAAGTTCTAGGAAGATTCCTTGTCTTGACAATTTTTATCATCCTTTATTATTTTCTGTCCACATTGGTGGCCAGTGCCATTGTGACAGTGTGTGTATCAGTTCACATGGCTTTGTGAGTAACATTTTATTTCTGCATCCTGGGGCAGAGAAATACTGTTTCTAATGCAGAGAATCACTCTGTGACTGCCAGCCACCCATTTTGAGTATTGCCTAGTTTAATTGTTGCAATGAAAAAACACAGGTTATAACCTTGGAGATCTCCAGTTTTAAGATTGAGGCCTCTTTTATACAACATTTCAATCTTAGTAGCTTCCTCTTTAAAGAATACCAGTTTTCTTTGTAATTTCCCATTTCGGTTCCAGGTCTGTTGAGTAGGGCTTTGCATTCCATCCCTCTTATGCATGCTGTCCCTGGGTGATTCTGCAGACCAAGCAACACAAATCCTGGCTGAGCTCAGCAGCAGTGTGTGGCATGTGGCTGTCATCTAATTGTGTGTGTTCCTGGTGTTTTCTGGTCAGCTCACAGTTTGCTGATGATGATAGCTTTGGAACATTCTGATGTTTAAATCAACATGCGGAAATTGAAGCAGTTAGCTAGTAATTACAGCTGAATACTAACCTTCTGCAGAATAAAGAATTCAAAAGATTTTTGAGCTACCTATGAAAGAGGAGAGCTCTGCTACGGTTACAAACAGCTTGTACATTTCTGTAATGCTCTGTGGTGCGGAGTAGGAACCTGAGAAGAGTGGTGACAGTACTGGTGCGCTGCTTCTGATATTTGAATATGACTGAATGAATGTGAAATTTCAGTATGTGCCAGCTTGTAGAATTTATTGTGATGGAAACAGGAAGTTTACAGAAGTAGGTAATCAGAGAGCATATTCTAAGAAGAAATAAGAGTGGGGAATTTTAAACAAATTATTGATGTCAGAACTCTTTTCATGATACTTATGTATGTGCAGTGAGAAGCTTTACCTCCTCGAAAGTATAGCTTTTCTGAGTATTTCTCCATGCATAGCTGAGGGAGATTTCAGATCTGGCAACCCGTTCTGAGATCAAGTGGAAATACTGAGTTCACTCTTCATCAAAATGACAGTAAAATGAACATCTTTGATAATGAAAAGTAAGTCTGAAAATAAAGCACTTTTTTCTTGCCTGGTGCTTCAGTTAAAAAGCTTTTCCAGTGAAACAAAGCCTCTGTTTGATGCTGGAGAGGTATAATCTGCATATAAAACCAGAGCGAGTTTGTGGTTTTGCTCTAAACTGTGTTTAAAAGAAGGAAGGAGTGTTTTTCCTGTGATACTGAAGTGGTGGATTGTTTGCATACGGGCGGCATCTGAAGGCAGCAGATGAACTGCATTGCCCTGCTCAGTATTTAGTGTCTTTCTTTCCAAATTACTTGTAGTAATCGTGGAAGGACCTGAGTGATCATGGAAGGACATGAAATAGAAGTTGCCATTGTATAAGTAAGGATTATAGAGCAGTAGCTAAGCTATGCTACATACTAAAGTCTAAATAATTTCTTCTGCCTACAAGTTGAGCTGCCATGTACGTAAAGGTTCTTGATGTTTAGGTATTGTGTGTACACTTTGACCACCTAGCAAATTCTTTTCTTCTGCTTCTGAATGAAGTCAACAGTCAAACATAAAAATCTGTGGAAGTATTAGACATGTAAGAGATGGCAAGAAGATGCTGTGGGATAGTTCTAGATTTTTCTGTGTATCCCCAACTTCCTGCGTATAAGAAAGTATAAAGTGAGGTGTTGGAAGTTCAAGAAAAAGATCAAATAGTACAAAAATGATTTAAAGTCAGTTGTTATTCACAGGCCTCAGTTGTGGGGTTTTTTTTTGTTTGTTTGTTTGTTTGTTTTTTAATTCAAGCATACAGCTGTTTGAGAGTCCTAATTGTGACTTAATAGTTACTAAAATAAAGACAAATGTACCTATATTATGCTTTGGACTTTGACATAGGTTGCTGAAATCCAGAAACCTAAAACCAGCCATCTGATCTAGAGGTGGTTGGGCAGATCAGTTTGTTCCTAGGTGGTATGAAGTTTCTTAGCTCAAAGGGGTGTCACTTTATCTTTAAAATTTCCTTACTTGTGATCTTTATCAGGTTGTAGAAATTTAATCTGTAATAATAGTAACAGGTTTTATATGTTTTCAGGTTATAGTCACACCAGCTGAGGATATGAATGTTTTTAACACAGGAAGCATCCCTAGAGATAGGGGGTTTGGTGGTGGTGGTTTTAGTTTGTTTTTTGGTTGTGTTTTGTGTGGGTTTTTTGGTTTTGATTTTGTTTGGGTTTTTTTTGTTTGGTTTTGGTTTGGGCTTTTTTAAGATGGAGATTTAAAACCGTGTATATTGAAGAACTGAACCACAAAAGCATGAATTCAACAAACTGCCTATTCAAGTGGATCTGCATGCTTACATATTAAATCCTGTTTGATTTGCTTTGCTATATTTACTTTGCCAGTGCAAAGGTGGGGGACTTTGATGGGTCAGGGCAGTAATGAGCTCAGTGGCATCAAAGTAACAACATTAGCAAGGAATTTTTAGGCTGAATTAGAACTGAGCTACAGAAAAAGTGACTGTCCTCCAAGATTCCTCCCCTCCCTGGTAGATAAGACAGGCCTGCAGATAGTCACATATGGGAAAGTAAGTAATTAAAAATTACAATGCAAATTGCTCAGAAAATAAATGATGCTGATTACTTCTACAGTGAAACTTACCAAAACAGGACAACATAGTGGCATATATAGTAGGAATGTTTCAAGTAAATATACCAGTGTGGGTATAATATACTGGAAATCTATATCCTGCTCTTCCATTTCATCAAGTTGTTAATATTAGAGCTTAGCAAAATTAACTGAATGCTGAAATCTTGGAAAAAATACTGTTCTCTTTTTTGTGTGTGGGGATTTTTGTCTTTCACTTAAAAAAAGGTGTTGTTTCTCTTATACGTGGTTCTGCAACTAAATTGTTAAGAACAGTAATTGCAAAATAACGTTTCCAGCATTACTTGGGATGGAAAATGACACTCAAGAGCTCTCAAATTTTTAATTTTTAACTTGGCTATTAAATCACTGCGTATCTTAGTTGCTGTGTAGCTTTAAATATATATATGCTTATATATTTTTTATGTATGTGAGTACATTTACATATATATATGTATTTTTATATATTCTATAATACGTGTACTTATGACATATGTATTTGATATATATATTTGTACATACACACAGGTGTTGGTTCAGATTGTTTCTTGCAACTCCAACTTAATGGAAAATTAATGGAGTTGTATTTATACCATGGATCAATGTATTTATTCTCCAGTTCAAATATATTTTGAAGACTGCATGTGGCTTTGCTCGCTGTGTTACGAAGGGCATTCTGAGGGTCTTGAATGTCTTCTTGGTGCCATCCCTGCAAATATTCAAGGAACTGGATTATCTCTAAGATTCTTTCCAACCCAAAACATTCTATGATTCTACAATCCCTCTATGATTCTACAATCCCGGCCTGCCTTCTGACTGCCTTTGTGTGTCTGGGGAAGTGAGGGTTTCACAGCCATTACCACACGCCGTCAGAGTTAGAGGTTTAACCCATAACAGCTCAAATGGTATTTTACACTTCAGTGAAATAATCCATTATTTTTCAGAGAAATTCTCCAAAGAGCATTTGCTGTCCATGTATTACAAACACTGTTAATTAAAGCTTAGTACCAGAACCATTAATGTAAAGAAGCAACCATCTGTAGTCAGCTAGATTAGGTTTTGCCTTGCTGTATTGAAGTAACTCTGTAAGTTAGTGATACTGAAATAGTAAAGTTGACATTAGTCTGAGAAACAGCCCCAATTTCCTCAGATGTAACGTGTGTAAGCCCAGAAGGGTACTTGGGTGGCTCTTTAGTACTCTGTCCATAGAGTAAATATGTATATAAGCTGGCCCAAAGGCTGCCAGGGCTGCAAGCCCTTGCTTTGTCTATATGGCTTCTGCTACGGATCAACTCATCTCCCAGGAAGGAAAATCTTGAAGCTCTCACCATTTTCTTGTTTTCCCATTTTCTTGGCACCTTAACTGGTAGAAGGCACATCAGGTGCTAGCTTGCTTTTCCTGTCACTAAGTTCCTCATACATACTTCCTTATATATATATATATATATATTTTTTTTTTTTTCCCTAAACGTATCCTCAGGATCTTTCTTTATTTGAGTGTGATGGCAAAAGCTGTCCTAGCACATGACCTAGAGAAGCTCAGTCCAAAAAGGAGGAAAAGTTATTCTCATATTTCACATTTTTATTTATGTTGTCATGGTAACAGTTTTCTGTCTCAGATTCCTCTTTTCTTGGTTTTATTTTGCAAGAGTATCTCAGCCTGTAGCATTGTAACCATAAGTAAACACCTTCCCCATTTCTTTCAAGAAAGTATCACTTCAGGTACTATGACAAGTTGCAGTGACAACACGTCCTAGGTCTGTTTGCTGAGCTTATTTCCATGTTTGTGTATGTTAAGTGTTGCAGTGTCTTTACCCGCCTTACTCTTTATCAGTCTTTTGAGTCTTGTTTATTCTCATGTTGTCAGCTAAGTGTTTCTGTGTTAGTTGCTTGGTAAGTTTTTCCAGCATCTCTTCTGTTTTTGAAGGTAGCCAATTGGTGCATTGGGCTCCTTTCTAAAGGTGGGCACTAACCTTCCTCAGTCTTACGAATCTTTTTTATGAATTCCCCAAATCTAAAGTTTTAGTTGCTGATAGCTCTCCCAGTTTGTATATGGAGTCGTCTCCATGACCAGTGCGCTCATTTTCTTCTCTTGATGTTTTCCCAAAGGATGTTTGCATCCAATTCTCTGCACAGTTAAAATTACTTTTTTGTGATGTTAGTCACTTTTACTTTCTTTTTTTTCTCAGTACATGCAATGAGGCTAGATAACTAGGTTTTGGTCAGCTTTTTTTTTAGTTTGATATTTTACTAACCCACTTCTTGGCTTTTGTGACTGTTCTCTTTCAACAGTAGCATGTTAACTGCCCTGCTAATTTGACAAATGAGTTTCTAAGGATATTCCTTCTCTTATGAAATTAGATCCAAGTCTTTTCATCAGCCCTTCCTGGTAAGCCATCCTCTGACTCATTGCCAAGAGCATCTGAGGTCTACTGGTCAGTTCATGTGCTTGTCTGTCCATGCCTGTCCTGCTTGCCAAGAGGGTTGGTGAGAGCATAGGCTGTGACCCTGCAGTGTTTAAGTATCAGTTACCAGCCTCTGCTTAATCCGTGTTAGCCTCTAACCTCTTCTTTGTCTTTTGAGCCTCTGTTGTGGTGGTTTCCTGCTGTTGGTGGGCTCCTCTGCAGGTGGTCATGCTTTCTGCCCATGAATCCCTGTGGTCCTGGGTGCTTTGCTGTCCATTTTGCCTCCTCACCCAGCTTGCAAAGGTGCTTTATGAAAAGCCATGCAGCAGCAGTCCCGCAGGCCAGACCCCCAGCAGCTCCCTCCCTTGGTTCAGGACTGGGGCTGGAATGGGATCCTCAGCACCCATACCTGTGTCTGGGCAGGACCCACAGGGGTGCAGACACAGGAGGAGCAGGCGTCAGTGCTAGTGACACTCATGTTTCCATCCCAGGGGATCCCTAACAACACAACAAACAGCCGGCTCTAGCTCTCCTTGTGGGAGCACTGCCTGGCTTTCTCTGCCGATCACTGACTGCCAGGGTGAGTTGAACTCTCTTTGTTCTTGCTGTTCTGTTTGGCAGCTTCACCATTTGTGAGGGGGTGTCTGGCCCGGGCTCAGCAGGGGTTTGCACCTCCATGGTAAGAACTGTGCATCAGGCGGTTATTATGCCGGTTGCTAGGCAGCAGTTTAATATTTACCTCAAAGCCTGACAGGCACTGTGTGTTGCTTCCCCCCTTCTGCAGTCTGACTGTCGGGCTGCAGCCAGTGCAGCCAGTTGGCAGCTGGCATAGCTGGCCACAGTACACAGCCCTCAGAAGAGGAAATCCACAACAACCACAGTAACAAGCTGTCCACAGAGTCAGGCTGGTGTTGACTGGCTGTGCGGTGACTGCCAAATGAGGGGAGGTTGGACCTCGCAGCTTCTTGTGTTGTTGGTCTGCCAGGTGCAGTGTGCTTGGAGACACGTGCTCTAAGAGCCCTCAAATATTGTGGAATTTGGGGAGAAAGTGGCCAGTGGGGCACACAATACCCCTGAGGAAGTCCACAGACCAGGGTGGCACAGCATTGCCTGTCTGTAGGAGGGTACCCTCTGCTACCTGCCACCCTTCCCGCTTCCTGCCCCAGCTCCACAGAGCAGTATTTTGTTTCCCCAAATCAGCCCTGAGTCTTTACAGGGGGGATGATGTGGCATTCTACATAGTTCCGAGCAGCAGCTATGCTGAGCAGCAGCTATGCATTGCATGCTTCTCTGTCCCCAAACTATTCATATTCCTCCATGAACATTTAAACTCACGTAGTTGCTGCTAGTTGCTTTAGTCCAGCTGGATAGAGTTAAAAAGAAGCATCTGGATTCTTTGGGAGCTTTTCACTAGTCTCTGCAGGTTGTTGTGGTGCTGCTGTACTGGAACTTCGGAGTGAACTTTTCAGTGTATTGCAGGAAAATGGCTTGGTGGGGAGGGATAAAGGTAGAAGGGCTCAGGTAAATGTGTTTTTGTTAAATGGACAGGGACTAGGGTGACTAGTAAGAAGGTGTAGAAAACATGCTTACTTGTTAGTCATGTAGAAGAAATTTGGATTAATTCCTTGGAGAAAAAAAGAAAACCTATTAAAGAGCCAATTAAGAAAATATGATGTTGCCTACAGATTTCCCAGTGGTAATATACAGAATCGTAGGATTATAGAATAGTTAGGGTTGGAAAGGACCTTAAGATCACCAAGTTCCAGCCCTCACTGCCATGAGCAGGGACACATCACACTAAACCGTGTCATCCAAGACTCTGTCCGGCCTGGCCTTGAACACCACCAGGGATGGAGCATTCACAACTTCTCTGGGCAGCCCATTCCAGTGCTTCACCACCCTCACAGTAAATAACTTCCCCTGTTTAAGTTTGAACCCATTACCCCTTGTTCTATCACTACATTCCCTAATGAAGAGTCCCTCCCCAGCACCCTTATAGGCCCCCTTCAGATATTGGAAGGCTGCTATGAGGTCTCCACGCAGCCTTCTCTTCTCCAGACTGAGCAGCCCCAACTTTCTCATCCTGTCTTCATATGGGAGGTGCTCCAGTCCCCTGATCATCCTCGTGGCCCTCCTCTGGACTTGCTCCAACAGTTGCATGTCCTTTTTATGTTGAGGACACCAGAAGTGCACACTATACTCCAAGTGAGGTTTCATGAGAGCAGAGTAGAGGGGCAGGATCACCTCCTTTAATCTGCTGGTCATGCTCCTTTTGATGCAGCCCAGGATATGGTTGGCTTTCTGGGCTGTGAGTGCAGACTGAAGGAGGCTCATGTTCAGCTTCTCATCAGCCAACAATGACCAAGATATAAAAATGTTCTTTAAAAACTTCTGTTCTTGCCCTGATGTAGAAGGCATTATACATTCCTGTGTTCGTCTCCACCCATGCATCTGTTGCATAGTCAATCTGTACATACATATATGGAGGCAGGTATTACTTGCTTACATTTCTGTAGCATGACAGTTGCAAATCTGTCTAGCGTATTTTTAGTCAGACCTCTTACTAAGATGTGCAAGATACCACATCTGCCCATGGGGAGAGCATGCTGTCATCATCACCATCATAGTGTACCTTTTAAATCTTGTATAACTTTTGTCTTACCATTGAAAAATGGTTGTAGTATGAAAAGTTATGGAAATGAGAAGATTTTCCTTGTGGGAGTAAGAAGTCACCCTAAGTGTGGACTTATGAAATGGTTTCTGAGTTTATTCAGATTGTGTGTTTTCATATAGCAAGTGGTAATCATAAACATGAAGAAGGAATCTAGAAAAATCAGTAATTTGTGCTGTTCATTTGAATTTAAACTATGAATGTGATTGAGATGGCAAATACAGCTTTGAGCAGAGGAACATGAGGCAGGAACAGAGTGGTAGTATTATGTCTGTATAAAGTATTGATGAGCCAACTGGAATATTAATGTCTAGGCTTTAAAGTTTGATACAGTCACAGCAGAATTAAAACAGTCTGTTCTCAGATTAGTATCACCAAAGCTAGAAAAACTGACCATTTCATTTATGGCTTTTCCAACAGGATTGCATGATAGGTAGAAACACTGCTATGTATGTTTTACACAGATTAATTATTACTTTTTAACTCAACATACTTGAGTTTGCTAATGTAGTGTTATTTTATGTAACCAACTAGTAAATCCAAAAGTACCATTTTGTACAAAAGAAAAGAAAAAAAGAAATATGGACAGCTCTTGCACAGCCATTATGTATGCTTCAGTATGAGACCAGGATTTGAGTTTCTTTTGGTATTTCATATGAAATTTATTTTTAGTACACGTTAAGAGAAAAAAAATAAAGTTCTGAGATCTACAGTCATCTGTCAAAATCTTACGTTTATAGTAGAAATACAGTCAACACAGAAGATATGAAATGATAGGTCTGATTTTCAGTAATATATCTTTCTAACTTTTAGCTGGATATCTAATGATTTCAGGTTGGCTATGTTTGCTCAATAGAAGTATGTATAGCAAAGGTGAAATTTATTCGTTTGTATTTTTCCCTTTTAGAAGCAGTCCCCTGCTGTGGATGCATCAAAACCCCAAACCATGAAGCCATCTGAAACAAAGGTATGAATTCCTGAGAAGTTCATGCTTGCAGTTAAGCACAGCTATACAAAGAAATGGAATTCATTTTGTAACACTTTGGTACTGAGTAACTTTACTTTGCATGTCTAACCTACATCTTTTTTTCTCTTTAAAAAATATCTAAAAATGCCATACAAAGCACTAAGAAGATTTTATAACACCAATAAAACAAAAAAAATAGTTAGTATTTCTAATTTTGGTCAGTCACATTTTGTGACATGTATAGAACACCCCCCAGTGTAATTACAGGGTCATTTACCTAATGGAAATTCTCATATTCAAAGAATTCTGGACAAGTTTCAGCTTTTAATGTATGTACAGCTGCATCTTCTGTTAATTTCTTTATCTGTCTGACAGCTTCTCTGCCTTTGTCCTTTACTCTTGTTCTGTCTTGCCTTATGACTGGAACCTTTTTCGTGCCGAACATGTGACATCAGTCATGTACTTTACTTGTTAGACAAGAACTGTAATCCTCCCTTATGCCTCTGTTGCCTAACAGAATGTATGAATATTGTTTAAACAAATGATTAATGAATCTCTTCCTCTGTCATTTTCCATAATCGTAACAGTGAAAACAGCAAAAGTCCTGAATACCAAACTAGGCCAGCCAGGGCTTGCGCAGCACCTTGTGTACATGCAAGTTAAGGATCATGTAGAGTAGTGAGGTTGGAGGTCCTCTAGTCCTGGCAGAGCCACTCTGTGGGTAAAACAGACACCTCACAGCATTGCCAGGTGAGCTTGGAATACATGCAAGTGTGCAGATTGCACAACATCTCTGGGTAGCCAGGACTAATGTTTTGCTACCTTCCTGTTGGTGATCTTTTTCCTTTCATGAAGTGGGAAGTTCCCTTGTCCCATCCCTGACAGTGTTCAAGGCCAGGTTGGATGGGGCTTGGAGCAAGCTGGTCCAGTGGAAAGTGTCCCTGCCTGTGGTAGGCGGTCAGAACTAGGTGATCTGTAAATGCTCTTCCAACCCAAACCAATGTGTGGTTCTGTGATTTGCTGCAACTTACATCTGTTTCCTTTTGCCCTTTCAGTGTTCATCTGTGACAGCCTAGCTCCGTCTTTTCTGTACTTGAAGTTAGCCATTTTGTCCCCTTCACCCTTTTGAAACCCTTTTCCTCCATGAACACGTGTAAGACACATGCTGGTAGCAGTGAGCTGTATGGCAATTAAACCTTTTCCATTACTGCACGATCATAATTACTCATAAGTGAAGGTACTGCAGATCTCTGGTTTCATGTTCCTGTGAAGTTTGTGAGCAAACTCATTCGTATCGTGTTTGTTACTGATGCTATTTTCCCAGTCATCTGTCTAAAAATGTTTATTTTCTTTCTTTACTTGAAATTTGAAATAACACTCAGAAGAATGCGGTAGATTTCTAATCAGATCTTCAAAACTTTGTGTTTGCAAGATGAGACAGAAATAGAGTGGTAGACTTGTACTCCAGTGCTGTGAGACTGGTAAACACAAATCCCATTGAAACCATGTCGTGCATTTCCATGTGTAAGACAATTAATGTTTTCTTTTAATGTCTGTTGCATTATTAATGTCTTCCTCCTGCTGGATGAAGCAAGTAATCTGCATTCTGGCAGTAGACTTCTTTGAGAAATATAGTTGCTGAGTCACTTTCATTTCTAGTCCTAAATTTCTTGCAAATTACCAGCTCTTTCCTGATTGCTTGATATAACCACCTCATTTCTCTTTCCTAGAGCCTCACTAGTGCTGGTACTCTTAGGCATGTCCAGGACCTGTCTTTAGCTTCCAGTTCTCTGTATTTGAATCCTTTGCCTCAGATTAATCCTCAGTATCATGCCCATCTGAGAAAATTGTAAGATACTGCAGCAGAGGAAGGAATGTGGGACTTCTTGTTCAGTAGGTGAAGCCCCAGGGGTTAGGTGGGAAGGTTAGAGGACTAGGGTGGAGTGCAGGCACCCTGTGGCTTTCACTGGAGGAGTGGAGGGAGCTGGGTGCTGCCACCAACAAAACCAGATCCCATCCAGCTTTCTTTTCTTTGCATGTGGTTGTGCAACTGCACTGTAACCTAGGTAACTAGTTAAAAAATCCTAATTTCCTTTCCCAGGCTATTTTTCAGTTTCCTGAGTCAGTTTAAAATGCGGCCTTTCAGGTACTGGGGCAGTGCAGGTAGAAGCAGGCAGTAAGAGGGGAAGTGGAACATCTTTTTCTCCACAGGAGATCAGTGTGTAGTCAGTGTAAACTGGTGCTGTGGCTTCAGGCTGTGATTGCTCAGAGCTGACTCTGTTTAAAGGATGACTGAACTGTTGCCTTTGAATATATATAGTCTCATACTAAAATTGTGGGTTTGACTTGCCTGGTAATATTTTTTTCTTTATTTATTCAATTTTAATTCTGTAACTGCTAAAAGCGTTCCTGAATAGATGTGTATGTGTGAGCATGTGTGTGTTCATGGTCATGTGTGTGGGTCCATATATTCTTCAGCATTGCCACAGATACATTTATAGTATGAGCAGTTCTGCACAGTTTGAAAGATATTAAAGTCTAATGAATAATGCATACCCTGAAAAAAAGCACATGAAGTCTTTAATATAATAATATTTGCAATATTAAAAAAAAAAAGAGAAAGCATGCAGTTGCTAATAACTGGTTTGGCAGGCTGAGAATTTGAATTTATGTTCTATATGCAGCTGTTGTCATGTATTGACAGAAATGCAAGTAGCAGAAAAGGGGTGTTTACTCTTCTCCTGAAAAGCACAAAAAGAAAACCTGAATTTGTGCTCTAGAAGCAGGGTACCTAAAATCCTGAGCAGGCAACAGTCATGTTGTCCCAAAACCAGGACCCGTGGTTGCTGAGTGTGCAATAGCCAATTCTCACAGACGGAGGCAAGGTATTTGTTTATTCTAAGTTTGCTCAAAAAGGGGTGCTAGGTAGAATCCCACTAAGCTCGCTCACTACCCCATAAAATTCACATTTTTATACAATTTAGCTCAGGTTAGTAACCACCTGTAACCCTCCCACTATTTAATGACTGGTCAGTTAATTTACGTAATTTACTACTGCTCAGGGAAGGGTCTTCTGATCTGGCAGGAGTCTTTTGTGTTATGGGAGTGATTTTTAGTTTAAGAGATGAGATTATAATGAGGATAGTTCACCAAAAGAATGTGCTAATCATGTTATGCTGATACATTAGAGTCATACCTTGATAAGTGTCTGTGTGTTTTCAGGATGTACTGTTCTTCGCTAATAGTTTTTACTGATCAGATACTTGTTAGTGCTGTTTTTCTCAGTTCTGTTTTTCTCATTCCATCTACACAAGGCCAATGCCTCTTCCCTGGCTGTCCATTATCTTTATTAGGGTTTTTCGCAGCTCATCCTGACCTTTTAGGAGTCCCCTGTATCTGTTCAGGCTTTTCCATAGTGACACAGGTTCCAGTTTTAAACTATGTCTATATAAAAAATCCCTTTTTTTTTTCTTAAATTATACTCCTACAACAGTCCCACGGCAGGAAAATTCAAACTCTGTTTCTTGAACCTGGAGCTTATACATCCGTTAGGTTTCTCTGCAGCCTTGTTGCTGAAGGATATCTCTTGTCTCGTTGACTTTTTGCTTTAGATGCTACATAAACATGACCAACCTTTTTAGCTTAAAATCTGAAAACCTTGGATTATCTTTTCAATATAGGATTATTTACAGGTATACAAATGGTGGATGTATGTGTCTTTGAGTTAACCATGTAATGAGGATGTACAAGTGGGAGCATATAGCATGATTGAATCATACTATAGGTGTTTTTTAATCGTTAGACATCAAGAGAAAATCCAAAGCTGGGAATCTGAGAGGTTAATTAATTTCTTTTTTATATATATTTTTTCTCCACTTTGGATTTTGGAAAGTTTTTGTCCTGCTTCTCTTATCAATTTTTTCCATGTTGTGACTGACTTGTGGTGGTGGTGTGTTCTTCACTGTGATGTACAGCCTTGAGATCTTTGCGAAGCTTATGCCCAAGCATCTGTGTTTTTATGTGTGTTCAGGATTTCCCAACCAAGTGTCTGTGGTTCTTTGTGGGGTTGTTAATACTTGCATAACACACAGTAAACAGATGTGGCAAATGTGGTCAGCTAGAAAAGAGAAGCTGGAAGTATAGCAATGTTAATTAATATTTGGCAGCTGAAATGAGAGCATTACAACAATGAAGAAATCTATAATTACTGCCTTACAGTTGTATTTTTTTTCTTTTTTTGATTGTTCGCTGACTTTTAATAGGCTCTGGGAAAAAAAACTCAATTATTTGTCTCTTAGTATCTTTTAAATGTGCTCAATGTACTAGTAGGATAGAGGGCATAGGGAAGAACTCTGGCTGGCTGGCTCTTTTTGTATTTATTGTAGCACCACTGAATAAGCAAGAGGAGATAAAAATAGGAAAATACAGTGAGGAGGCTAGCATTTCAATTTTTCTTTCTTCTTATCAAATACAACTTCTTGAATTTTTCAGTGTTCTTGTTTCTACTAGTAAAAATCTATTGGTTACTGTACTTTGACATGAGGCGAATCACAGGAATCAATTTTGTGTCATGGCTGCAGAAAATTTGCAAGTGTAAATCAAACTGTTCATTATATTTGTTTGACACAATCTTTCCCTCTGTTTTCTATCCTCTGTATGAGGAGTGTGTGTATGTGTGTGCACACTTTTGATCTTTGTTCAATGGAGTGGAGGTCTGTGTCAGAATGATGTAAACTATTAGATCAGGGCACTGTATTTTAGTTACATAGCATAAGTGGTCACAAGCATGAACCTTACATTCTTCTGTTTATAAGCCCACTCCTTAGAAATAACTTAAGTATATTAATCTCCATCTGAATATATGTTGCTTGTATTTCAGCCCACACCAACATCCATAACAGAGTCCGGAAAAAACGTGCAGTCAACCAAGGTAAATACTTACCTTTCACCTTTGGCAAGTGCTGTACTTTGGACTAAGAGTATCTTTGTAGAAAGAAGCTAAACTCTTTGCCGCTGGTGTGCCACATGAAATTGCCATGTGATTAGTGGCATTCTAATGTTCCTGTGCGCACAAGACCAAGGAGCAGACGGTTGTGGAAATGCAGTGTTGGGATGTTTTATTGCTTCACAGCAGCTCAGGAGGTGTTCTGTTAACCACCTTCAATCTATCTTGTGCTTATTTAAACTAGTGCAGCTCATGATCCATAGCGTTGAATGGTGATAAGGGTAAATTGTGTAAATTTTTTATTTTATGACAGCCAAAAGACTCTCAAAATAAACAGCTGTCTGAAGAGAGGCAAAAGGAACCCAATGGTGTAAGTTGTACAGGTTTTCTCTCTTTTTTTTTCCAAAAAAAAAAAAAGACTGCAGTGGTATTTCCGTCTCTCCTCCTTGCCTTCCTCCCTTCCGTTCTTTCTTTCCCCCTTTTCTTCCTCCCTTTTCTTCCTCCCTTCCTTTCTTTCCTTCCCCCTTTTCTTCCTCCCTTCCTTCCTCCTTTTCTCCCTTCCTCCTTTCCTTCCTCCCAATCTCCCTCCCTAAAAAAGCCCCACAAAAACCACAAACAAAACTACACCAAAAACCAAATCCATCCCATAAGCATTTTTATATCTAATAATAGTTTGTCTCTACACAGGAAAAAAAACAAACTTCCCCTTCTCTCACAACAAATAATGCAGAAAAAGTAACTACAGCTCAAGCTGGCCAGCCTCCACAAGCAATCTCCATAGAGACAGCAAAGGTATGGTAGAAGTAGCAAATCCAATTTTTATTGTTTAAGTTATTATAGGTGTTAAAAATTCATTTCAAGATGGATTCTTATGCTGAATATTGCAAGTGAGAGTGCACTGCCAAAATTCGCCATGTAGAAAAGCTTAAGATCTGTCTTGTGATTAAAGGTGGCCGTGACAGACCTCTTTGTGCTGCTTTAAAGTTTGAGACTTAGAAATTTCAGTTTACCCATTAAGTAACTTAAACTCCATCCTGAATATGCCACTTCCAGCTATCCTGTAACTGCATTAGATGATAAGCATCGGCTGCAGATTGAGCCAGCCAGCCACATGGTATGGGTAGTTTGCACTGGTTCTCTGGTGAACCTGATGTGTGTTCACCTTTTACTGTCCATTTCGTACATCAGTTTTTCCAACACTTGCCTGTTAGCCAAGCAAGTGATGTTAATAACCTCATAAGCATAGATCTGTTCTCATGTGTTATGTGTCTGGGGCTCCTCTGCCATTCAAGCAAGCTTTTTGCAAGTTCCTTGCAGCTATGTGGTTATGATCAGTACTTTGCCAGTCTTTTCCCTTGTCCCTGCACTGCAGAAGGTGGATAGAAGGGACTGTCTGGTCAGTCAAGCTTTGTTTATATGAGCATTGCCATCACAGAGCTCGTTCATCTATGGGCTTCCAGGCATATATGTAGTAGCAGTGTTGGCTCTATATGTAGTAGGTCAGCAGGTTGCTGGTTTGCAGTCATGTAGCCCATAAACCCTAACTACAAGGAAGAGAAAGGTTGGGGAAAATGTTGGGGTGCAGTCATTTTCAGAGGGGCAAGTGGAGAAAAAGCTGAAGTAAAATTGTGTGGTTGACTTAGGATCTAGATTTTTTGGTCTTCTGGTCTGCAGATGTCTGGGTGATAAGGCCAGTGTAACATGAAGGACTCCTGCATCTCTGTTGTAACCCACTTTTTTTTGTGGTAAATGGGAAAGTCTTCATTTTATGTTGGCGTTGTGCCTGCACCTAACTCATTGAAGCAGTTTTCACCCTTCCTGTTTGAACAGTATTTGCTGCTAGTGTTTATGGTATATTGAGAACTATGAGGTGTAAGTGAAAGCTTTCAAAAGAGACTTGGAAGAAGCCTCATAGCCTTTCTGCGCTGGAGATCTCTTTTGCTAGCGAAGCAAAAAAAGGGGGTAAAGTATTTAAAATGGCATGCTTCCTTTCTCACAGCAAAATCACTCTGGAAAGGGAGAATGCCTCTGTAGTATTGCAGGTAGATGGTAGCTTGCTCTGCCCCAGTATGTGGACACTGGGCAGGTTCATTAGCCAGTTTATGAGTCCAAAAAAGTACATGCAATCTTGGAGCTGGATGTTTTAGGCGTGGCTTAGTATCACACAGCGTGCAGTTACTCAACTTCCAGACCACTCAGCTAGTAGGTAGAACCCGCTTCTTACTGAAAGTGTAGATGAAGAGGGCAAACAGATCCGCATGCTTGTGTAGAAGATCTCTGATTTACTTTGTTTCGTTGTGAATTTTTAACATAGGGCCATATAATGAAGCTGTGTCTTTTTCTTTTTTCTTAATTCTCTAGCCCAAGTCTGAGAAAATGTCCACAGAGGCTGGTGCAGCCGGTGCAGGTGCAGCTGGTGCAAGTGTGGGTCCTGTGGCTGATAAGTCAAGCAGCGAGGTTGGTAAACAGAGTCCCAGATAAATGTTTCCATGTACAAATGACTTGGAGGGTGTTTCTCTCTCTGGACCACTTCGGTTTCAGAGAAAAAAGTAGGCAACTGCTGAAGTACTGCGACACAATAGTTACATATGGTGATGAAGGACTGTCTCAAGAATAACTAATAAACTAGTGGCATGTCATTGATGCTTTGTTAAAGAGGGCTTGTTTAGAATCAATTTTAATAATTTAAAAACTTAATTACTCTTTATCTTCAGTTATGTTTGTATATGCCCGCTTATGAGCTGGTACGTGAATACAGACGGATCTGTTCCTGACAGTGTGGAAGAAGTGTGAGAATATTTCTCACTGAAATATTTGGCAAGTGCAGGAAGCTTTTAGTCTCTTGTCTAGAGTTTTCTACAGATTCACCAGATGATTCAGATTTTTTTTTTTTTTGTACAGCATGGTAACTTCTAGAATGAATTGCTTATTTTTTCTTTTAGCCTGGAATGGATGAGTCAGCACTAGATAGCCTAATAGATACCCTGGGTGGACCTGAAGAAGATGTGCCTACTAGTCCTGCTTACACTGGTCCAGAAGTAACGGTATTTTGCATTTTTAGTTTTTATTTTTTAGAAGATTAATCTCTAAAATATGTCTGTAGTTGCTCACTACTACATTGATACAGTATTTGTTGCTTTGACCTGCTAAGAGGTGAAACGGAGTTTTCACAGTTGCATTTTAGTGCTGTTTTCAGTAAAACAGAAATGATACAGTTATGAATGTATTGGAAAAGAAAACAGGGTCAGTAGAGACAGTTGCTGGTTTTTTAACTGACTACCAGGCATAGTCTCCAATGAATCTACAAAAGGCAATGATGGAGACATAAGGGAGCATAAGCAATCTAGGAGATTTCATTTCTACTTGAGGAAGAGTAATACTTCGAGAATTTGTGAAAGGATGCATACTTTTCTGAGTTAGTTTGGGAAAGTAACATAGGAAGAATGAAGATTAAAAGCAGCACTCAGTTGTGATGAAAATCTTGGAATTTATCAATACTTAGAATTCAGTTTAGGTACAGCAATACATTCTATGGCTGGAGACACTAAAATGGCTTATATTAATGCAGAAGAAATCTGGATTGGCAAAGTTTTGCTAGGTGTTGTGTGCTGTTGCATCTAGTCAAGACACCACATGCATGACACTAGGTCTGAAAGACACTATAGTGGTGGTCCAGGATTGTCCCTGTGACCTTGCCAACTCTTGTGTTTTCTTTACAGAATTATCACTGTAGATAGCTCTACATTAGAAATTTATTTCAATAAACAAGAGTGCAAAGACATTAAGGTGTGCATTCTTTTCACAGGAAGATATATCTTCAAGATACCTGGAAGAACTGGGTAAACGAGAAGGTAGTCTCCCCCCAGAGTATGTTAAATTGTTGAAGGTTAGTGAGTTAAAAAAAATGTATTCTTCATGTGTGTTTTCTCTTACATTGTAAATTTTTGCTTATCATTTACTACAAAATTAATTCTCATTCTAGAGCAAACGGGGTGGCAAAGATGGATTCCCACCAAAAGCAGATGAACGAGAGGAAGTAAGTTAGCTTTAAAAAAAAAAAAATTGGAAGATGAAAATAACCCAATTATCATTTGATTCCTAAGAAAATTTAAGTGTTGCCTGTCTTCCAAAAATCCCAGCAAGTGAGAGAGGTCTGGGAGGTGCCAGATAATGTAGATGCTGCTAAAACTTGTCACAGAAATTAGACTTTGGCACAGGTGATTTTAACAAAGAAGTAAGAATTTTCAGAACACTGACTGAAGCTGGAACAAGTCAGATAAATGGTCATAGAGACCATAATAATAACATATTATTATTATGCATATGTCTTTAGCAAAGACAATATGTATTTCTATATTTCACAAGAGAATCCTGTAAGCCAGCTTAATTTTACTGTTTTATAAGTTTAACTTAAAAAAATAAAGCTTATCTGAAAAAGGAATCTACTGTTGAGGGGAAATACAGTTTTTCTGTAATGCCATCACGTTGTTATGAGGTCATTGTGTGAGTAAGCATGTAGTGCACTCAGATTTTAAACCAAGTTTGACACTTTATATTTGAAATTTAATAATCATGACCTACTTTGCAATTTCTTGCTCAGAAACCAATGACGGATGATGAGCTTGCAGAGGCCTTGTCATCAGACTTTACCTGTAGTAATGCTTCTGCTGAAGAAAAGACAAGTCTGACAGAGGTATTGATATTTTTCTTGCAATTGGTTGCCTTTACTGCAATGAAACATTGCCATTGTTATCTTAGTAGTTCACTTTAAAGTTATCTTGACAATTTTCTCCTTTTTTTTTATTTTTTTGAATTTGCCTGTAATGTTTATCTCTCACAGAAACCAAGTAAGGAGGGAGAAATTGTAAAAGCACAAGCAGTAAGTTCAGTCAAGACCTCAGTTCCTGCTAAGGAGAAGAAAACAAAATCAAAAGAGGTATACATAGTCATTCATTGAGTAGTTGACTTCTAATTAAAAATTATAAGCACATGTGTTTACGTGTGCCTGATCTTACAAAGATGTAAAGGGGACTAACAAAAAATTTGGAGAGAGGCTTTTGACAAGATCCTGCAGGAACAGGAGAAAGGGAAATGGCTTTAGCCTGACAGGAGCTTGGGATGAGATCTTATGAGGAAGTTTTTCCCTGTGAGGGTGGTGAGGCCCTGGCATAGATTGCCCAGACAAGCTGTGGGTGCCCCATCCCTGGCAGTGTTCAAGGCCAGGTTGGATGAAGCTTAGAGCAGCCTGGTCTAGCAGAAAGTGTCTCTGCCTGTGGCAGGGGTTGGAACTGGATAAGCTTTCAGGTCCCTTCCAACCCAAACCATTCTGTGATCCTATGATCATCCTGAGTTTTTGCTGTAAATCCTGTTTATCATAGGAATTATAGAAGTAATAGGAATTGTCATTGCTCAGATTCTGCTGTACCTGAGTGAGTCAGATTACTCTATTTCTGCATTATTCTGCAGAATAACAGTGGTTCTTCTGGCTACAAGCAAGAGTAGAAAAATGTGTGTGTTTTCTTAGCTATATGAGGTGTGTTTAAAACTTGTATCTGATGTACTTTTCTCATGTTTCAAAAACCTTTCTTGTTTCCTCTGTAGAGAGCAATATGATCTTATACATTCTGGGTTTGCTGTGTCAAAGCATTTCACAATTGTGTTATATGATATTGTGCTCCCTCCCCTCTCCCCCCCTCCTGTTGGTTTTTTTTTTCCTTCTTTTTTCCTCTCTCCTTAAGAGGAGATACATATTGATTGGACTGTGTTAATCTTACTACATGATTTGCCATGTCCTCCAATATGAAGTTACGGAAATAAGGTAGGGCCAAACAGAAATGACCGGTCTGGTGCTGGCTGTTTGCTTTATATTCAGCATAAAAGATCTGTAAGGTAAAACCTTTGTCAATTTAATTAGTAATTCAATGATTTATGAATTTTCTTAAATACAGAAAATAACAGAAGATGCAATGGAAGTTCTTCTTGATACTCTTGGTGGACCTGAACCTGAACCTGAAGGTCATACCCCTGTTGTAGAGGTGGCAGAGGTATAGTCTTGCTCACTTTTACAGCAGTTTTCAGACTCTCCCGTGGAATCCCCGGACCTCTTTGTTAGATATTGTACAAATGTGTAAAATAAACTTTCCTATCAGAGGTCTAAGGACTGTCTGACTCTTACATGATTAAGGAAATTAAGAAATGAAGAAATCCTGAGTGGATGCAGGTAAAAAAGAATACAGTAAGATGGTTTGGAAAATGATAAGCATTTCATTTGACTGTACAAGCATACATACACCTTTTGCTGTGTTAGCTATAGCTCTGTTTTTTTTCCTCAAGCATTGGGTATGATTTATAGCAAGCTTTGTTTTGCACATGTTTATCATTTCATATTTAATTGACTTTTTTGGTGTTAGTGCATATGCTCCTTTATCCATTTCGCCCCATTTTTTTCCGATTTGGGTTTTGCCTTTCACTCTGACTTCTAAGAATTTTATTTTTCTGTAACAGTTATATTTTAACAGTAGCCCTATGTTTGCATGCTAAACTTTGACTTTTTAGTTTAGTTTTGCAAACTCTGTAACTGTACCACTAGCAGTTATTTTCCCCTGTATTCACTTACAGTTCAGAGCAAACAAATGACAGGGAAATAGTAGAGAATAATTTGCTGCTGAGAAAAAATGTTGGAGCTCAATTTTTACAAAAAAGAGCATGTAGTATTGCAGGTTCATTCAGCCTGGGCCTTCAGATTGCATAGTGGATACATTGATTCTGGAAGGATACCCAGAAAATTGAAGGCTGTGTTTCAGTAACAGTGATGGAAAAAGATAGAGAATTATGGCTTCTGTAATCAAAGTGGTGAAATACAAGGAAACCTGAGGGTTTTGTACACACAGAAATTCTTGAAGTATGTGCCACAGAGTTAATGGCTCCGAGTAGTTTTTTAGAATACAAAAATAATACAGCTGTGTTCACATATGGCATTGATTCTTAAATCATGATAATTTTACCACAGAAATTTGATGGGAATAAATTTATGAATTTTAATATCTTACTGTATGGAATAATTTTATCTGATACCAGTTCTTCTTCAAACAATAGGCTGATGAATCTTGATACTGAATTTGAGTATACTTTGGAGTTTTAATTTCTGGAAGTGATTTTTATTCTTGTTCTTTTTAAGGCTAAAGCTAAGGAGAAAAAGGAAAAAAAGGCTGGAGAACTTGATGATACTATACCTCCAGAATACAGGTTAACACCAGAGTTGGTAAGTTTTTTGTATCTTCATTGCCTTGTAAATAGGGCACATGTCTGACACTTTTGTCTCAGAGAGGGAAAGAATGTGGGAAAACGAAGCAAAACTGGTATCTAATCAGCAGCTTTTTCCTGCTGGTGTTTTCTGTATCTCTAATTTCCTTCCTTCCTTTTGTGAGCATGAGTGGGTTTTTCAGGCCTCTGAGCAAAGATCTTACTTTCCCAAATCACATACTCTTTCTCCAAGAGTGGTGTTACTTGGTTTTGATACTTGAACTCACTATGGTTAAATCCATCCCTTTACAGAAGTGCTGGTAGGTATCACTTTGTAATGTAACCTCGAAACACTGTTTTAAAATGGTATGAAAGTTAAACTATTTTTTTCAGAATATTACTTCCAAGCGATGGAGATTTTTCTCAAGGTGAAAAAAAACCAACCATAGAACTGAGATGTGTTTTCCATAAAGTTCAGAATTAGAAGTTTTTGCAACAATTTAACTGATCTTACCAAGGTTGCTATATAAAATGGTCTTGCTAGAGCTGGATGTTAACCTTCTATTGTGAAAGAAGCAGTTTTACCCCTCTCTTTAGAGATTTCAAGACTACCTGACTACAGACCTGGGATTTAACCCCCTATTTGTTAAGTGCAAAAGTTTATCTTTTGCACTCAAAGCTTGTTCTACTACTAGATGAATTCTTGACAGTTTACAAGGGAATTAATTTCTGCTGCATGTTGATAGAGACAGGAATGACTCTTTCTGGTCTCTTGGCCTATTTGTGTTGTGCTGACATCATATTTGCTTGGTTTTATCCATTTACCTGTCCGTGCAAGAATTTGCCCTGTTTAGAAGATTTCCTGCAACTATGTTACTGGTTTCATCTTGTGTTTATCATAGTAACATAGAATCATACAATGGTTTGGATTGAAAAAAACCTTAAGATCATCTTGTTCCAACCTCTCTGCCATGGGCAAGGTCAGCTCACACTAGACCATGTCACCCAAGGCTCTGTCCAGCCTGACCTTGAACACTGCCAGGGATGGGGCATTTATCACTTCTCTGAGCAGCCCATTCCAGTGCCTCACCATCCTCACAGTAAAGACCTTCTTCCTTATATCTGACATGAACTTCCCTGTTCAAGTTTAAATCCATCACCCCTTGTGCTGTTGCTGCAGTTTTTGATGAAGAGTCGCTCTCCAGCACCCTTGAAGGCCCCCTTCAAATACTGGAAGGCTGCTCTGAAGTCTCCACACAGCCTTCTCTTCTCCAGGCTGAACAGCCACAACTTTCTCAGCCTGACTTTATAAGGGAGGTGCTGCAGCTGCCTTATCACCCTTGAGGCCCTCCTCTGGCCTTGCTTCAGCAGCTCCATGTCCCTCTTATGTTGACAACAGCAGAACTCTGTGCAGTAATTCAAGTGGGATCTCACAAGAGCAGACTAGAGGGTCAAGATCACCTCCTTCATCCTGCTGGTCACATTCTTTTTGATGCATTTTGATGCATTCCTTTGATCATTTACTTTGTGTTACTTTGCTGGTAATTGTGGAGTATGGAACTTCTTAAAACAATGGAAAAATGTCAGTTATACTTACTTTACTTCTAGGATAAAGATGGAAAACCAGTGTTGCCAAAGCCTGAAGAAAAACCTAAGGTTAGAAAACTGACAATGGTGAGAGAGTGTGAATAGATACCCTGTTTTCTCCTTCCCTGTTGTCACCTATCTGCCATTATGTAAGTCTCTTGGTCTGCTTGTGTGTTTACTGCCTTCACAAAGCCTGCTGATCTGAAGTAAAGTGTCAAGTGAAAGTTGGATTTCTTGAAATTCAGTGTCAGCGAATGAAGAGCTCATAGTAAGAAAAAGGTTTAGAGATATCTAACACAGGAAAGAATTACAGAAATGACTGCTGACACAAATAAAAGCTGTGTGGGGTGTTAGTTTAAGGTATTCTGTAGAAGTCTGTTGGAGTTATTAAAGGACAGAGAGAGGCAAGGTAGGAAAATCTTTTGTTTTCTTGACAGTTTCCTTTCATTAGTCATCACATATGAAGGAACATGACTGGAAAGAGGGAAAAAGCCACTGTGGACATTTTCCTAGTCACGAAGAACAACTTGAACTTTGCAGAAAATATCCAGTGTGGCCTAGAAAATGCAAGATAGAATGAAAAGATTGGAAGTTACAAGGGTTTCTTTAAATTTAAAATGCACAAGGAAGAAAGCAAAGATTGGGAAAAGCAAAGGAACTGTGCACTGAAGAAACTGAGGGCTTCACTTTGCAAATACTGTGAGTTGATGAGAGCTGCCAAATTGGATAAGTACAGGAAATCCCTGTTCTTCTGAAATGACTCAGGACCAATCTGAGCAAGAGTGACACCATGCCTTTTAGCAGGATTGTGAGCTCATTTATCTTACTCAAGCTTGAAATATAGAAGAATGCAAAGACAGTGGTGTAAAGACTTTTCATTTCTAGAAATTCATGTGTTGGCTCTTAGACGTGGAATTGTCTGTAGTGGGTAATGTGCAAGAGCTGCACCGAAGGAACACCTGCCAATCATGCCATAGGAAAAAAAGGGAGAACAGTTCTGAGGGAGCCAGGCCCTGATGTTTTGGAGACAAGCATTCCTGTTCCACAGGGAGCACAAAAGAGAGGGATACAAAAAGCAGAAAAGCTCCAGAAGAGGAGCTTTGCATGAGTTAAAGGAGGTTGGTTCATGGCTTGACTAAAGTTCAATACAAAACCAAAGCAGAAGATGAACTCAGAATCATGAAGTCTTATGCCAGAAGAATTAAGTGGTTGTTAGGAGAATAAGTATTTCTATGCTGTTTCATCTTTATCAGTCAGAGACACAAATATAATTCAATAGTTGTTCTGTAAGTTGTTCTGTTAAATATCTGTTTTCTTTTTCAAGCTAAGAAGTTGCATTTTCCTTTCAGTAGCCCTGTAAATAGTATTGAACATCATGTTCTTTACATTATACTGACTTTTGATAACAAAGCAACTGACTCATTCTGAAAAGCTATTTTCTTTCTTTATGCACCACAAAACTCATGTTGTTTTGTTGCACGTAAATGTGAAAGATTATTTTGGTGTTGACTACAAAAGTTTTCCTGCTTTCTATGTACTTGAAATATAATTCTTGGAAAGATAAATTAAAACCAGGCAATGAGTCACCTCTACCACATGGGTTTTTTTTGCAGCCTTTGAGTGAATCTGATCTTGTTGATGAATTTTCAAAAGACTTTGTGTGCCCTGCCCAGCCTGCAGTACAGTCCAAACCACTGAAGCCCAGCAGCGTATCCAAAGTATGTCTTTCTTGCTCACTGAAGATACTGACAGTGATAGTTTTGCTAAGAGTGGATGATGTTACTATTCTTTCATTAAAAATATTTTCTTCTGGTTTTGGTCCTGTCCCCGACCCCCCGATTGCATGAAGGATTGGCAGTTAGGCCTTAACTGAGGGGCTTCTGCCTTTAAATTCAGACTTCTCTTTCTTGGTCTGTATTGTATTTAAAAGAAAGGGGGATGCACTTAACAGGCACCTTTTGGGTTTCTGTGCATAATCAGAAAAAAGTAGTGTAATTGTTCTGTTTCAGACTCTTTCAGATTCTGTGGCTGCAAAAACTACCGAGGATGAAGCAGTTCCTTGCGCCACAGCTTGCACTCTGCAGTCTTCAGCTGCAACAGCTGTGTCTTCAGTGAGTAGTCTTAGCTGGAAATGAAGCAAAATTCAGTGCTTCATTTATGCAATGGTATAGCATGGTTTCAAGATGCTTGTTCCAGTATTTCGTATTATTCCTCCTTAGAGGTAAGCCACAAAGGCAGGGTGCTTTCAAACAAACAAACAAAAAGTCAAACACAAACTGAATGGGAAAGATCAGTGTCCTTAATAGAGGAAGTCAAACTGACAGTTCTTGTGGTCTACTCTAGCACTTTCTGCTGTAAAAGGGATGTTGCTTGTGACCTTAATAGATACTTGCTGGAAAAGACAGTTTCTACAAAAAAATAATAGTTGTCCTGCTGAATATTTTGAAGGAAGATGACATTAAAGGCTGACATTCTTCACCTGTTTGCAGAATATATATGATTTTATTAAAAAAAACAAAACAAGCAACCTCCCTGTGGAACATTTTAGCTGTGATGAAGTCTTTGAAAAGGAGAAACCTGTTTACAGAGCAACCTCTGAGAAAGTTTCCTTATGCCTTGAATCCAGCAGATCCCAAGTATATGAAAGCAATTAGAGAAAAAAGCATTACTGTTTTTTGGTTTACTTCTCAGTTTTTACATTAAGGAATGTGTGGCTTGTATGTGAGCAGGTTTATTCAGCTGCAGCTGAGCTGCAAACTAAGAATTGTTTTTTACTGTATCAATATCCCAACAGTTTGGCCAAGTGGCAGATGAAGCACTGGAAGCCTTGTCCAGTACTCTAGGAAAGAGAGAGCCTGATCCAGATGAAAAGAAGCCTGCTGTGGACAAAATTAAGGTACAGAAACAACCAGACCTCAAAAAAACATATTATTGATGTAATTATCTTCAGTGTTACTGTATTTCCTCAGGCTAGAAACAATTTAGAGGTAATACTTTTCTTTTTTTAAAAAACAAAATTCACTTGTGAAACCAGTTGTGTTCTGCTTAGCAAGCACTAGTAGGTTTTCAACACAGGGAGTATATTTTCTTGATAGTTTTGCCTATTACAATACAACAGTTCCCTCAGCTTCTGAAAACTGCATTTGTTTAGTGTCTTACTGCTGAACCAGAGCAGAATTAACATGTACATCAAGAGGGAGCAACCTTCTTTCAAAAGATACCAAATTTATGATGGGTTGTTTAAATTACGAATGATACATAAAACTGTTTTTTGCCACTTGTCTTGTTATTTTAACAGGAAGCCTTAAGCAACACACTCAAGTATGTGTATAATAAGTGAATGCTGTTCATAGTCCCAGTCTGAATGCCCCCATTTGCTACCCCAAACCATGGGCCAGGTGGCATTGACTAGAGCCAAAAATAGGAAGGATAGCATTTGGAGTGGGCTGGGACTCCATCAAATAGAAGTTTGCAAAATTGCCTTTACTACCTTTTCCTAGTTGCCATCTTCCAACATAACTCGTAAGGGGGATAGTGCTTTTTGAAGTTGGCTACAGATTTCTCTGTTCAGCCTTCCTTTGCACAAAACCCAGACAGCTGTTGAGAAGATTTCAAAAGAAGTCAGGATTTAAGACTTGGGTATAATGCTATTTTAGGTTAGTCTGTGATTGTCTATTTACTTAACTCTGTTGATCTTCATTGAAATAGGTAGAGATACTTCTGATATCTACAGGAAGAAACAGGCAGAGAAATAAAGGCTTTCTCAAGAGAATAGGCTTTCTTCTAATTTTCATGACACTTTTATCTGTTAGTTGTATTAGAAAAACTAATTTGAATCAGGAGACCAAAGACCTCAAAAGCTTGCTCATCTGCATTTCTGTTGGAATGTAGTTAATTTGTTTCTATTAATATTACTTTGATTTTGCCTTCACAGGAGAAAACCAAGCAGGAACGACACAAAAAACTGGGTGAAGATGAAGAAACCATTCCTCCAGAGTTCAGATTAACAGAAGCAAAAGTAGTTTATTTAATGTGCTGTCTTACTTTCCTTTCGCTCCTAGGAATACATAGTTGAAACTGAACCTCCATTTCAGTTTTATGTGTTGATATTTAGTTCAGCCATTTTTTTGGCATATAAAAATTCCAGTTTGTAGTTTCTGAGTGTCTGACATCTATCATTAGATGTCTACATAGGCACAGAAGTGGTTTGGATTGAAGTACCTACACATGAATAATTAAGGCTGAGATTAGTGCCCTGGAATCTTAAATTAGCTTTCTGTATTCTAACACTTAGTAAATTGTGATTGCTCAAAGCTGTTAAAAAATGCTTCAAGGTGGTATGCTTGCAGACATCACCACATGACTCTTTTGATATAAATGGGTAGCTTAGGTGTAGCCAAGATTTGCACATCTGCCACAGCTGTTGTTATGAAAAGATAACGGCCTTTCTGAAGTGGCCAGGATTATTGTTACCAGTGTTGATAGAGGCTGGTATTTTATTTATTACTTGTGCTATTTCTGTGGAAAATGAAACATTAAGTAGGGAAGTTCAGAATCCCACATTGAATCACTTTCTAGCACTCATATATTTTTAAGTTACGGAACCTCGATTTATTAAATGACACTCTGAGTAACAGCAACAGATGGAAGAGGTTGCTTAGGTCATTTTCTTGTGTAATACTCTCTGTTTGCTGAGTGCTCTCAGAGTACTTGTATTGAAGGTCATTTAAAGATTGCTTGGTATAATACAAGGGGATTTTTATTTTGTAGGATAAAGAAGGAAAACCACTCTTACCAAAACCAGAAGAAAAGGCCCAGGTAAAAAAGTGAATTTGCAGAGTGTATCATTCATTAATTTCTTGCCCAAATGTCAATAAGGTTTCCCAGTTTTCAGTTTAAAATGGAGAGATAGACTGTGTTACCTGCTCACTTCTTAGTAGATAAAAATGCTTACAAGCCTCTTTCTTTTTGTTCTTAATGTTAGCCTATGAGTGAAAATGATCTTTTAGAGGGTTTGTCAAAAGGATTTTCCTATTCTCCATCTCCGTCTGCACCATTATCTACACCAACTGTAATAAAGGTGAGAATATTTGATATCTGAAAATTTGGGGTTTTTTTCATATTGTTTCAACAATCTTGATATTCTGTGTTTTTCTCAAAGTTCATGTAAACTTTCCCTGATCAAAATCAGTAAAAGTTTAAAATATTTTTTGCAAGAAATTAATTGTAGAGCAGGATTTTAATAATGAGAAAAAAAACTAGGTAAATTAGTTGTCATCTTTTAACAGCTGCTTGCATAAGTAATGCTTTGCAGCTGAGAATTTTGAAAGTGTTACTTGGGAATATAGATGGGCTTGGTGAAGTCTTAGCTCCTCTGAAGTTCTATTACACCTGCCTCTGACTTAAGCTATGACAAGTTTTAACCCAGTAACTGGGAGGGAAGACTGAACATGAACAAACCAAGATGCAAAATAGTTGCACAGTGCTTCCCAGAAAGAAGTTTCAATCTGAAATAAGTAGAGCTTCGAAAAAAATAAAGTCTTAGAAATAAAGAAGATAGGTATTGCATTTTAGTGGCGTGGAATTTGATGCATGTTTTTATTTTAAACCTCTGTGTTAGTAATGATGCTGTGTCTTCCTTCAGAAAACCAAGAAGGTCAAAAATTCTACAGATTCTTCGGACATTGTCTCTGCTGCTACAGTTTCTTCAGTGCGCTCAGGAGCTCCTCCAGCTTCTACCTCCGTAAGCAACCTTTTCTGTAAATCCTATTCTGAAATTCAGAATTGACTAATGAAGAGAGATGGGAGCATGATCCGACCAGTTTTATTGATACAGACTATTGCACAGTTAAACAATTTGTTGCTTATAATGGCAACTGAGAGGAAAGAAAATGTTCCTCCTGGGAGGGGAGGGGAAGGGGAAGAAAAAGTATGAATTTCTGGACAGAGTTACAGAGCACATCGGAGGATGTCTGCATTTCCTTTCTATGGGTCAGTGCAGGTAGTTAAACTATGTGCAAGTGGTTTCATTTTGAGGCTTGGGCCCTTAGCAGAATACCATTTTTTTCCTTCTTAGGTAAGGCACATTATGAGATCATTTAAAATAATAATAGTGGAGCCATCACCATAGTGGCAAAGTCATTTGTTAAGCTTATAAAATGAGAATTTCAAGGTTAAAGAAGGGACAGGCAGCAGCAGCACCTCCTTTTATAGGTGCTGATATACCAGAACTTCCCTTCTTTGTGTTTAGTTGTCATGTTGCCCAGATAATTTTTTAACCCATTTTGATCTGTGCAGTTGTGAACTAGTGTTTCCAGCTTAATTTGAGAGGGTACTATAAAGCTCCTCCTGCCTGGGTTATTACTGGTTTTAAGTTTTTTTTTTCCTAAACATTTTTTGAATAAAGCTGGTGTGAATTAGCAGAAGATGATATATATTGTGAAGGTAAAAATGGTAATGAGTTTTAATTCAGATTGACACTTCTTTAGCAGCTAATCTGAAGTGATAATGATGTTTGCAAAATTAATGATATTTGCCAAAACACAATCTTTTCATACAACTGTTCTCATTAAATTGTTTAGGTGTATGTGTAACGAAAGCCATTGAAATAAATTCCATAACCCCCTCTTGAAATTATGTTTTCTGTAGGTCTAAATATTCTGTAATTGTTTTCCCCAGTTTTGCTCCACACTGTAATTACAAAAGGAGAGCTGATTGGTCATTATTCACTGAAGTTGACAGTTCATTAGTCAGTACTTATATTAGGTTGGTGAATTGAATTATTTTTACAGCAGATTTGCATTCTTAAATATGTTTATACTTTGTTAGGGAGGGAAAGATATGGATGAAGCCTTGGATCTCCTGTCTGATTCCCTGGGACAGAGGGAACCTGACCCTGAAGAGAACAAACCGGTTGTGGACAAAGTAAAGGTAAGAAAAGACATAATGAAACTTGTGCAATCTGGTGGGGAAACTAAACTAAACAACTGAAAAAAAAAAACCCTACCAAAAGAAAAAACCCCAAACAGACAAACAAACTCTGAGCTACCTTACTCATTGGATGTTTCGGGGGTTTTTTATGTAGTTTTTTAATACTGCAGTATGTCTTCTACATTCGTAGGAGCATACGGCGTGTCATTTTAGATACAGTGAAAAAAGAGCATCCTTTTATGTTGTCCTAAATGTGGGCATGTTAGCCACTCTTGAGCCAGCTGGATTACCTGTGTGTTTTGTGACAAATATTGAATTAGATAAATGCACCTTCACCACTTAGGGGTGAGTGTTGAAATATTATAGGAAATTTGTAACAATTTGGTTTCAGTGCCTTTTATTGTTATTCTAATTATTTTTCAGGTGTCATCTCTGGTGTCTGTTCCAAAAATTAATTTTGTAGCCTTCTTTTTGTCAAACTTGGACTTGCATAACCCCACGAAGTACAAGTTCATCAACAGACGCCTTCATTTAATCAGTACCATTTTTTGACTTGTTTCTGCTTGCTTTGTCTTCATTCAGTCTTCATATAATTGTATAAAGATCTTGCCTGTAATAAGAAAATCAGGCACATTCCTGCATAACAGTAAATTTTAAACTGAACTAATTAAGAAAAAGGATGTTACTGGCGAAAAATCCCCACCATAAGATGCCCATTAATAAATTCAGTCTGGAATCTAAAAGATTAATCTGAGACAGGTTCCTGTGCAGAGATTATTGGCTGCCTTGGGAATAGGCAATAGGCAGCCTGGGTAGCATTGTCTCTTGCTGTAGCAGAGCAGTGAACGCTTGATGTGTGAGATTTCAGCAGCTGCTGTGTTTCAGTGGAGCTGTAGGAGCACAGCTTCCTTCATGTGTTGTTCTTTATGAAAGGCATGGAAAATGCCTATGTTCAGGAAATAAAAAAAAATGAAAATTTAAAATGTCTTCATTAACAAATACAAAAGTACTCTTCAACAATGTACTTAAAAACTTACTTGTATGCAAACCAGGTGTTTTGTTTGGGACATTTCTGGTATGTTTGTCAGAAATACGTGCAGCTTAAATTGAAAGGTAAATGTAGTGAAAGGAATGCTTCCCTCCTTGACAGAGTCGTCAGAGTTTGTGCTGCTCTGGCTTCCAGTTGTGTTGGATTTGTAACTGAGCCTGACTTTGAAGTCTGATGAGAAGTGTAGGCCACTCTTGATCAGTTTGGGTGTGAGGTGGATATGTACCCTGAGTACTGGGATGCATTCATGGTTAAGACATTGCAGGAACTTTGGCTTTGCATTAAAGATACAGTGCATGGATGAGATTCGATGCAGAAGTATGGAATGACCTCTTTTAGCCTATTGTTGAAAAGCAAAACTGAAAAATTGCATGACTTCTTTTTTGTTTATTTTGGCATGCTGCTGTTTATGTATGCCTAACTTACTAAATGTGTACACTTACTGAGAGCTAGTAATTTTAAAACTTTCAGGCATGAAACACACTTCATAGTGAAATAAATATATGGGGTTTTTTTGTGATAGTTTAAAAATTTTAAATTTAAAAAAGATTCTGTCCAGAGTTCATTTGAGTACTCTTGACTACTGTTTGCTGATATTTCTAACATATGCATTCAGTTGTTAAAAACTTAAATGCTTTCAGGAAAAGGCTAAATCTGAACACAGAGACAAACTTGGAGAAAGAGATGATACTATCCCACCTGAGTATCGAGAACTTCTGGAGTCAGGTGAGCAGGTAAGGAAAAGTTAGTTTTGTTAACTTTGTTAGTTTGGACTTGCAGCACCATAAATCTGTGTGTATGAGCCAGTCTGTCCTCTCCTCATTGGTTTTATAGGAACAGGGAAGCTGAGGAAGTGTGTACTATATTTTTGTATTTGTGTCAAACATGTAAATGTCCTACAGATAGAGTAGCACTGTATATCCTTGCATGCATTTAATACAAAAAACCCCAGAAAAAAGTAGGTTTTGTTCAGTAGGTTTTGGATCAGAAAATTGCTTTTCCAGTAGACTGTATAGAAAGATAATACCTTAAATGTAGTAACAGACCATGAAAAGAAACCATGAACTGTCTTTGAGTACATAGCACGAGAAATAAAGAAATCAACTTTCTTTGTGATCTGTAAACTCCTTGTGTCATACATAAGTACATGTGTGTCTTAAACCTGATCTAAGCAGTTCAAAATGAAGATGTGATCTTTCTTCTTCCCAAGGGTAAACCAATAAAGCCAGCAGCAAAGGGCAGCGTGAAACACAAAGAACCAGAGGTAACATTTATGGTATTTCTGCTTTGTGCTTGTTTCATGCCATGTCCTCAGATCTGTTTTCCAAAGTAGTGTCATTGTAGGCTCAAGGTATGATTCATTGCAGGTTCTTATAAATGCTATTGAATGGAGTAAGTAATAGCAACTGCGTGGATAGTAAAACTTCTGTAAAGATTAATTGTTCACAATAATTATAGTTTTTATATGCAACTAACGATGTGAATGTTCAGGTCCAGTATTGAAAGAAACCGCGTGTCTTGGAAACCTCAAATAGACATCTCCATCCTATTATATGTGTAGAGCCCAGACATAATTTGATTTTTGGGTTTGTTTTTTGGTTTGTTTTTCTTTGGTTTTTGGTTGGTTTTTTTTTTTTTTTTTAGAAAAGTGTAATTAAAGCAGGCATAAATCCCTGAAACATTGATTGTGGGAAGTATTGCATATTGTGTGACTTCAGAATTAAAATTATTGCAGAAGCAAGTGGATGACTCTGCAGCCATCAATGCCCTGTCGGGTGACTTTGATACTAGTGCAAGGGCTCCTGCCACACCACAGCACTCAAAGGTAGGACATTTTCTCTGATAACTTGGAAAATAAACAGTTTTTCACTACTCTATGAAAGTTTCTCACTTTTTGCAGTAGCTAGGTTTAGGTTTTGAGCTAGCCTCTTTGGAAGATGCTGTCCAAAGTGGTTGTCTTACTACTATGATGGAAGTTTAATGCATCTCACTGTGTACTAAATGTTTGGAAAAAGGATGATTTTGTGATACATAGAGTCTCCCCATGACCTGGCCATGTGCGCCTGAGCCCAGAACCCCCCTGTGTGCTGGGCTGCATACCCAGAGCTTGAGCAGCAGGTCGAGGCAGGGGATGCGCCCCCTCTGCTGTGCTCTGGGGAGTCTTCCCACTGCAGTCCTGTGTCCAGCTCTGGGGCAACAATGCTAGAGGAATGTGGAACTGTTGGAGTGAATCTGGAGGAGGCCATGGAAATGCTGTTAGGGCTGGAGCAGCTCTGCTCTGGAGACAGGCTGAGAGCTGGGCTTATTCAGCCTGAAGAAGAGAAGGCTCCTTAAAGGGAGACCTTAGAGCAGCTGCCAGTGCTTAATGGGGCTACATGAAACCTGGAGAGAGGCTTTAACAAAGGCCTGTAGGAACAGGAGAAGGGGGAATGGCTTTAAGCTGACAGAGGGCAGATAGAGATGAGATCTTAGGCAGAAGTTCTTCCCTGTGAGGGTGGTGAGGCCCTGGCACAGGTTGCCCAGAGAAGCTGTGGCTGCCCCATCCCTGGCAGTGTTCAAGGCCAGGTCAAATGGGGCTTGCAGCAGCCTTGTGTAGTGGAAGGTGTCTCTGCCCATGGCATAGGGTTGGAACTGGATGAGCTTTAAGATCTGTTCCAACCCAACCTAGTCTGTGGTTCAGTGATGTGATGTGTTTTATCCTATGCCCTGATCTTTCACCTGCAGACAGAGGGACTGATACACGTGGTTTTAAATGATGAATACTTTTTGTACTTAGCTGGGTAAAGCACCTGCTGTTGCCTCTCGTGCTACTGACTTCTGCCAGCCTATCCCCGCTTGCTTTCTGCAAGGAGAAACAAAAAAAAAATAGCTTGAAGTTACAAGATCTTTGACCAAACCAGTATATTAGCAGTCAAAAATTAAATCCCTTGGATAGACACAGGTGTGGAAGCATAACCAGTTTCCAGGTGAACTTTTACATTAATTTCTTTAAGCATATACTACAAGGCACCCAGTTACCAAGAGTGAATTACAAGTTTGTCTGTACTTAAAATGCTGATTATGATTACCTGTGCTTTTGTGATATGTTTGTTCCCCTTCCGGGAGTCAAAAAGCAGTAGCTTGCAAACTGAAGTTCACATCAGATGTAACTCCTGGGAGGAAACTCCTGTGTTTCCAAACAGCTCTTTTGGCCACTGCAGTACTTACCCAGGTGCTTGCCTTGACACCAAATCCTCAGATGGCTCAAGACAAACTGTTGGTGTTTAAAGAGCTGTTTTGTTTGTTACAAACTTCTAAATCTGTGTCGTGGTTTAGGCCATAAATCAGCCACGCAGTTTGCTACATGGAGAATCGAAAGAATGCAACTCCCACAGGTTG
>JAOEHY010031677.1:0-33131 GCA_025447955.1 Psilopsiagon aurifrons | reverse complement strand
GGTGGGGATAGGGGCCGGGAATGGCCGGGGCGGGGCCGGCTGGGCCACCCCTCTCCTCCCCTCTCGTCTTCTCCCCCGTTCTGAACTCTCCCCCTGAGCGTGTTTTTCCTCTGGCAACACCGGCAGCCGCTGTCCGTCCGTCCGTCCTCAGCGAGTGTGGAGTGAGAGAGGAGCCGGGGACTTTCCCGCCTGGGAGCGGAGGTGAGCGCCCGCCGCGGAGGGGCAGCCCCGGGCGGCGATACCTGGCGCTCATGACGGGCCGTCCCGCCTGGCCTCGGCGCCTGCCGGGGCCGGGCAACTCGTTGGGGGGCGAGCCCCATCCCAGGACAGCTGGAGATGTCCCAGGCTACTGGGCTGTCCCCGTCCTGAGCTTGCTTCTGCCGCGCCGCCGTGACCGTGAAGGCGCCAGGTAGCGGGCGCCATCCGAGAGGCCGCGGGGCTGCGCGGTGGGAGCGGGGACTCGTCCGGGCCAGCCACGGACACCGGCCAAGGCAGGGCATGGCCTGAGGCCTGCCCAGAGCGGGGTCGTCTGCAGCGCTCCGGCGGGAAAAGGGGCCGGTTAAGCCGGGAAGGGAGCGAAGCTGCACCGGGCAAAGGCTGCGGCAGCCCGGGCCCTCATCGCCATCCCGCTGCTGGCCGGGGCGCGCCCGGGCGCTGACAAGAATGTTTTCCTTTCAGCAGCGCTCTTCACATCAAGTTTTTCTTGATGAGCCCGCAGAAACCAAGAAGTCCCAGAAGGGACAAAGTGCTGCCCGCTATATAAGTGTAAATCAGTGAGAAATGTTTCTGCCCAGGCTGTCCACATAGCTTGTCATGATATAAAGGGGTTTATGAATGAAAGTGTGATTTGCAAATTGTTGGCAGCACGTAAAGTTTAGTACATTTATGTTACTGACAAAAGCACTGCATGGTCAAAATGACACCTCACCAAATAAAGTGCTGTTCTGAGATTGTGCAAACTTAAAAAGCATGTTCGCCAGTCTGGCCACAGTGGTCTTACCTTATCTGTGTTTGTGAGTGCTGGACAGGAAATCCTACATTACAGGTTTATATTAAGCACTAGAAGCAATACAGAAAAAACAACAATACATAATAATATATGTATATAAGTCTATCCAGGACTACTCATGTGGTACAGATCTAAAGCCTTTCACAGGTAAAAAGCTAACCACAGAACTTTGTAAAATGGGTTGTCTTACAGGCATGACAGTAGTGCTGGATCTCTACTAGTTTAGTACTAGCAACAGGAACACATCTTAGGAAGAGCAGAGCAAAATATTCAGTATCAAGGATCCTGTACATCATCACGGATGTTATCACCTTGGCTCTAAAGTTTCAAGCATCAGTGAGAGAAAGCTGTGGTAGACAGCAACACACAGAGAGAAAGGGTGGAAAATATCCCATTTTCAAGCCAGATTGGTGGTGACCATATAAGAGAATAGTGTCTTAGGGTTGCTGCTCAACTGATGGATTTTATTTGTCAGATTCCTAAACCTGTTGACTACAGCAGTGCTACATTTTTTACACAGGAATACTGTAATGGGGACAAAAATGAGGTCTACAGTTGTGTATAAGCCATAGCACCTATAAATGACAAGTACCTGAATCCACCACTGAAATTTAACATTAGAAGAACTGGTGATAGACAGAAGGTAGCAAAGACTCATTTACACAAAAGTGAAAACAAAAGGTGCAGGTTTCTATGTGACAAGGTCAGAGGAAGCAAGACTGCAGTGGAAGAGAGTGGTCAGTCCTCAGAAATAATTCAAATTTAGATGCAGAATGAATAATGACTCTCACTTAATAAAGAAGATAGAACTTAAAAGGAGAGCTTCTTGAATACTAGGCCAAAAAAATATTGGAAGAAATCAGGCAGACCACTATTAGGAGACAGAATGAATTAGTGAATGAACAGCTAGTGAATGAACTACTGCTGTAATAGAAATATATTGAGTCAGTTTTCAAGTGATGAAAACTGTACAGAATTTAAAAATGAAAAGAAATCATCAAGCTCAAAGCAAATATCAGAAAATGGTAACAAGGGGGATGCCACAGAAAGATGCAACATCTTTTAAAACAAGACCTCTTTGCGCCCAGCCTTATCCCAGTGCCACCTGTTTCACTGACCTTGAGCAGCTGTCTGCTATGTAGTACAGCCCAACCTGATAGTAGTTACGAGTTTTACAGTTAAGAAACAGCAAGTAATGTTGCATTATGAGACAGTCACTTAAAAGCATATATGCCTTTAACGTGAGTTTCTAGGACAGATAGATGACTTCACAGTAGCATCGAGGTAGAATAAAAGTAAGATCCGCCACTGATATTCTCTCTCCTGCTCGTTATTACCATAATTGACAGCATCCATCCAAAGAAAGTCTATGAAACCTTGATGGAGACTGTGTTGCTGACACTGTTGCGCTCTGTAATACCTTCAGAGAACTACAAACTTAAAAGAGATGGTCTTGCTTGACACAACAGCTGGCAAGGCAGGCTTGTGTCAAAAAGTGTAGCTGCAGCTGCCTGTAGAGGTACTTTAAAAAAAAAAAGACAATTCCAAACGAACAACCCTCCCCCCCCAAAACCCAAAGCCAAACAAAACAACCACCCAAAACAAGACAAAACCCACAGGAAAGCCCCTACACCCCAAACAAACAAAACCCAACTAAAGGAAAGAATTCCAAAATAAAACAAAACCAAAGGAAACCACTAGCGCATGAACAACTGAGAGGTCAACCTTAATACTAGAAAGCAATTGAAAGCTGCTACAAATGGAAGTTCAGGGTTTTTTTTGCAGTAATTTCTATTTAATTATTTTAGCTTTAATTTTGTTTCCTCGGTACTCCATGGTAAAAGAAGGATTACAGTGGTTTTTTATGTACAAGTAATATTTTTATGGGAAACATTACAGTTCTATGAATTTAATATAAAGTGCAAAGTTTCATAAGACACTGTAAAATCAAAAAATAGGGCTTAAGGAAAAGGACGAAAGGAGTATGGAATATGTCCATCATGTATGAGGCAGAAGTCCTGTGGAAAACAATGGATATATTCTTGTAATGAAACTGACTACCCTAATCATATGCATAAAAGAACTACATTAAAACTGAGTATACAACCCTATTTTTTATCATTGAACTTCTGAATTCTTGACTTTGCAGCTTCAGTGGCCTTGTTACTCATGATGTTGGTTTCTTTAGATGAACTGAGAATATAGTTAGGTCTGCGCTATTCTTTTTTTTACATCTCAATAACTGTAGCTGTGTGTCTGCCCCAAAATATGGCTCATGTTCTGTAGTTTTATTTTATCAGAGTCCCTAAGAATGAAATTGTCTTCCTTCATGTCTAGAAACTAAACATCTAGGTTATGTTATACTGCCAGCTTTTACCCCTCTGTCTTTTGAGGATTTTATGACCTGAGGTTTGGTGATGCTTGTATATTCCTGTTATTCCTTTGGTGGCATTGAGTGTGTTATTATTTTATTATTAGGAATATTTCTTTTCTCTTTTTCTCTTTCTCTTTTTTTGCAGATGGGGAACTAGGGCACAGAAAGAGACTAAGAATTTGGCAGACTATCGAGTACTGTACACAGTACATGTGGCGTGTGATCTTGCAGCATGGAATGGCTGCTCTGAGGGTATTTATTTGTTAGTCAGTACACAGTAGCTTACAAAGTCTCTTCTTCATACTGCAGATATGAATATCCTCTGCATACATATAGGAGTCACTATTATTTCCAGATTAGTTCTGGTTAGAAATATGCTACAGTCTTAAATAACAGAAAGCAAGACAGTAATGTTTCAGGAACTGTACACTCATTTGCTTTACAAAGAAAAGATAGCTGGTTTTTGAACAGCTTTCAGAGAGCAGGGAGGTTCATGTCTTTGCTCCCTTCTCAGGAACTGATTGTCTTTGCTTACTCAAGAAATTAAAGAAAGTTCTTCAAAGAAATTCTCCAAAGAAAGTGAACCCCTTTCAGTTCACTCTAGTCGGTGTTCAGTCTCCTCAAAATTAATCTCTCCACATTTGGGGAAAAAATAAAATCCTGTGATAATCTGTGCTAGCCTGGGAAAAGCCTCTTAAACCCTCAGTTTGAAATAACCAGTGTGAATCATTTGCCAGATATGCCTTATTCCGAAGGATTACACTTTTTTTCTTATTTGGGAGATGTAAAATTTTGCCCATGAGCAGGGCATTTCTCTGGATTTATGAAGCTTTGAGCTTAGGAAAGGGTTTGTACACCACATTTGCTCACAAAACTCCATATATGCAATTGGAACCAAGTCAGAGGTCACAGATGCACTTTGTAGTTAATGTATGTATGCAAAATTTGACTGTCTGGGATTGTAGAGGCCTCTGGTCAATCCTATGTTTAGGGTTTCCAGCTTCCTAAATCCTGGCAAATGCTGTGGAAAAATGTTCTAAAAATAAAGCTAAAAATACTAGGTAACATTTCCAATGATTGTCACCTGTCCATGCATATGGGTAGAAATCTTGAGCTGAAAATACGTATGGCTTATTCTGCATTCAGAGTAGTCTTGCTTTGCTTAGAGTTATGCATAGACACTTGCCCAACCCAGTTTCCAGAAGATACTTCTAAGTATCTAATAATGCAAGATGCAATTTGTTATTTCAAACACCGAATGAAGACTTTTTTATAGGCTGAAATCTTGTACCCTTTTTATGTTTATCTGTAATTTCCTACATAGTCCCCTTGGCATAATTGAATTGCTGATAAAATGTGGTCTGAATAGGAATAATATAATGTGGTGCCAACATAAAGCTGTGCAGTGTGACATATGTAAATGGTTAAGACATATTTTGGTTACCCAGTAAGTATTCATGTTTGTACATCAGATGTATATTTTAATATAAACAGGTTCAGAGGGGAAAACAACAACAGTATGGAACAGTGTTTATAGACCATCCACAAACAGAAGGAAACAGAAGACCTGCTGTTTAAAAAAAATATCAAAGAAAGAAAAGTGCTGCACATACAGATCCTCAGTCAGCGTGAATGGCATTAACAAAGGATTCATTTGAATGGATTAAGTGGCTTTTCACAGCTGCCTGGTGAGTTTTACAGATCACTAAATTTTTTAACTAGAGTCACTGAGATATATTCTCAGCTCTCAATGTAACAGTAGTAGGAAATAACCAGTTAAATAATTTGTAGCCTGTCATAAGTTTGATATACCTATATGATAATTTATTATTTGATTATGATTGTTGGTCTATAAGTTTATACCATTTAAATTTCAGGTACTACACTATTTAATTAGGAACAAAGAGGAGCTAAAGTTGAGTCTGTTTTAAGAGGAAAGATATTCATATGTTCTAGGGCTGAGTGTATTTGGAGAAGAAAAGTAATGACCAGCTCAAACCTGAATGCCTGTTCCAGAATAATTTTGAGGATGAGGGACAATTATTAAAGGGCATGAAGAAAACTTTTAGAGACTATGATGGAAATGACTGCTAGCAGATGAGACAGGAATTCTTTCTAGAGGAAAATGATCCTTAGGAATAGATTAGGATCACTGTGGCCCAGAATTTTGAGTGTGGTATGTGGAATCTTCTCAATATCTTCTAGGAAATACCAATTGTTTTCCTTCTTCAAGCACTGGGCTCTTGAGGAATGTGAAATTATGCTTTTCTAATTGGTAACCTGGCCCAGAAAATTTACTTTGTTGAACCTGACACCCTCACTGCTTGGCAGTTTTCTATTTTGCTAATATGCCTGAGCGATCTCCAGTATCTTTTTCATGTTTATTTGGTTTGTGCATACCCAGGCTGCTTGTTAGTCAGATGTTCCTGAAGTAGCAGCCTTTTGTCCCAACCCTCTCTCCAAGGTTGCTGCTTTTGCTTTCTTCTGCGTTATTTGTTAATGTCTTACCTCTAAGAGTGTTGTGTTGGTTTGAGTATATAGGCAATGTCTGTATAGCTTCAGGAGGCAGGGATTTTGAAATGACAGAGAACAACCTGGCAAACATATGCATGCCGTATGTGACTGGAAAAAGGGGAGACTGTGACACTGTGCATCAAGAACAGGGTCATCAGATTTCCATTTCACTTGTGCAAGGGCTTAATGAGAACTTTGCATTTTCTTAACTGAAAAATAACTCACACCTGGCCAATGTTGATATGAGAAAATATATTTATTTTATATATTTTAGAGACTCCCTGAAAAAATGGCCTGAAAAAATCAGTATCAATGAAAGAACAAACCTATGCTATTTCCTTCTACCTTCTTGAAGTGCTCCTGTGAAGTTAAATCCTTTCTACGCAAACTTATTTGACTGTGATGCACAAAACTCCTCCACTGTTTAGCATTGTAACTGATCATCTGGCGATCTTCCATTGTTTAATCAGTCTTTTGTTTCTCATTTAGCGAGATACAGTATAAGCTACTGTCTTCAGTTATCCAATTATTTTGATAAATATTTTGTTTCTGTAAAATCTGTGTATTCCAAAAAAGTAGTTGACAATGTAGATTTAAAAAGCATATAAATATACATAAATTGATAAGTTAAATTTGTCAGTGCTGAATTTATCAGCATCTATAGGTTATATAATTTGTAGTTGGAATCTATGAATAATTAATAATCAGGGAGAGTAATCGTGGGTTTGCTGGCACAGTTCTCCATGCTCCAGAGACTTGACCATGTGAATAACAAATCAAAACCAGAGGTTGATCTCAATAGGACTTTGGCAAATTTACTAAATACTTCAGTATTTGCAAGGTTGGAGTAATTTTGATACAGGCTTCACTATAGCTTGGAGAATAACACACAGTAGTCTATATGTTATTGCTATGTATAATGTATCATTTTATAAAATGATTGACACCTTAGTTCTCATTAATAATAATGTTCATATGAATATTAATTAATAACGCTTATTTCCTATATTTCTGCAGAGATCTGGGGCTACCTTTTTGTTTTAACTTAGCCTATTTATTTTTATTTTTGCATGTGGAAATAATAAAAGACATAATTTCCACTTTATAATGCATCACTTGCAATGGTTGTCATGGAGCTTGGCTTCCCCAGCAGCTGCTCTGGAATCACGAGGCTATTTTGAGTGCTGCTTTGCTCACTGCCTTTTCTCACTCTGTCTCTGAGAAAACAAAACCAGCACCAGCTAACTCATTTTGGGGCAGATGCAGATCATCTCTGTCACTGCTCAATCTTCACCCCATGGTGTCCATGGAGAAATTTTTCTGTAATGGTTCCTCTCTAGCCATTCCTAACTGTGGGATTGGAAGTAGGTTATCAGGGGGAAGTTACAAGAGCTTTTACATAGTCTTATTCATGCCTATCTGTTGGTATTCAATCTTTATTAAAAAATATAAAAAGACAAATACATAGCATGTTCTGTTTCCTCATGGTGCATACCCCTTATAAATATATTCTTTTAGCTATATAATCCCAAACCCAAATGGGACTTAGTCATGTGTACACAGTTCTCACTTTTTAGAGACAACATTCTTGTGAAGGTTGAAGGTTGCAAATTTAGTTTTAATTTAGTTTATTCCTTCTTTTAAATCAGGTGGCTGCTAGTTGTTTTTTCAGCACAAGGAATTGATGGGGTAAGTGACATTCATATTTACTTTAAACAGGTGATCGATAGGATCATATGGCTCAAATAAGCAGTACTATATACATCAAGATGATGTAGTTCTGTGGCAAAACTGTGACATTTCTTTCAGTATTTCTGCAGCTTTAACTTTCCTTTCTGTTTCAGTTGCTCTGCTTAACTATTTTATAATTTTCTCTTTTTGTTCTTCTAGATTCTAACTTTAGCATCTTTAAATGCTCTGGAAAGCTGCACTTAAAAAAAAAGCCTCCCTTATGCACTGAATCTGTCTCTTTTCCCACAAAGTTCCCTTCAATGGCTCTGCATTATAGCATATATCAAACTCTAGCTTTCAAGCCGTTTTCTGTACATTAGTCTCGATCTTAACTGGCCTCCTGAGGTAAAATCCCATCTCTCTAAAGCTAAAATTTCACAGATAATATAGCCTCAATATCTACTTTATATTCCTCGCTGTACTGTTCTCCTTATTAACCTTATATTTGCAATGCCCTCGGTGGAACTTCTTTCAAGTCTGTCCTCTTAGGTTTTTTTCAAGTATTTAGAAGCTATTTTTTGTCATTTCTCCCCAGAGTAATTCCTTTTTAGTTAACTGTTGAAAATGGAAATATTTTTTTTAAATGGTTGTGTTCAATTAGAACAAAGAGTACCAGCTTACATGTTGTTATAAACTTGCATTCCACTGACATTCCAGTAGAGGCAAGTTTTCAATAACTACGTGAGAGACTAGTGTGGAGTAGATAGTAATTTCATGAGAAGTCTAGTCTGTGAGAGAGACTATCACACCCTCTCGTTCGGAGCTTTGGGAGTACCAGATATTCTTAAAATATTATAGATAAAAAAGAACAGAATTTTTGCTCCTTATCTAATATTTGACAGTGTTTTCTCCTTGAAAAACTGAAATATTAACCTATAGTGTTCTGTTGGCTATTAAAACTAGTAAGAAAACAATGTTGACCTTGATAAAAATGAAATCCACACTGAGCAAATAATTTCAGGTTATCACTGTTGACCTGTTTACCAACATTATTCTTAGATCTTTTAAGTCCTTGTCATCCTTTTTAGAATTGCTTTGATTGTTTATAAAATTTTGCTGAAAAAAATGTCACCTTGTGGACATTCCAACCATCCACTCACCATGAGTTTATAAATGCATATGGTGCATATACCATAATTGATATAAGTTTAATACTACACTCAGGAAATAGAAAATAATAATAAAATCATATTCACTTACCACACAATAAAATTAATGAATTTATGTTTTGGTGTTGTTTTGTATCTCTTTGAATATGCCTTTTTTTTTTTTTTTAAATGAAACAAAGTAATCGTTTCCCTGTATTAAGAGGACAAGAACAGAAAGTTTTAATACAAGAAATAAGAGAGTTGATGGTAGGCAATGCATAATTACAGCATGCACATGCTTCTTTTTTTATTTAATAGACAAGAATTAGATATAGGGCTTTATTCCTGAGTGAGCTTGTGGCTCCTCCACCTGTTTTGCCTTGTATCATCTAATTGTTTTTAAACAGTCTACTACCCTAATATGATGGGTTACATATTTCATGTTATTACAAATTAAATTCTGATTCTGTTAGAATTTTTTCCAGATGTAGTCTATCACCTTAGCTGTCTTTAGCTGTACTATTTAGCATTACTTAACATAACTTGCAGGTAATACGTTTCACTTCATACAGCAACAGTAGTAAGCTTTTGCTTATTGCCTCTACTTTTCTAGCATGTTTATGCTGATGAGAGATCCAAGAACATTGGGAGGATTTTAAATGTAGTATTGATGTGTGTATTTTACTAAGCAAACACTGGAAAAGGTTCAGATGTGTCAAGCTGAAGATCCACACAACACTCTGATGTTTGCTGCTATGCCAGATTTCTTCATCAGAAGGAAATATCCCTGTGGCTATGCAAGGGTAGTCAAGTATTTTGGCTTGAAAAACATCAAATTGAATATTACGTCCAGTTGAAAATATTTGATGAAGTGACTGTTGTCTGTTGCTTATTGGTAAATCCATACACTTCTAATTTTTAGGGAGGATATGCATATATTGACCCATGTGGGGGACAGGATTGTTCAGTTTGTCGGTGCTTTCCAGAAAAAGGATCAAGAGTAAGTGATGATTAGAACTAATGATACTTACTGTTGTAAATGCTTCACACATTGCTGCTCTTTAAAATCAGTATGGTTGACACAAATCAATAAATTAATATTCAGGCATAAACAACTCTTAATATAGCAAACTATTATAATTCTCTTACTGGTAGGATATACTGCTATCATCAAAAGAATTTAAGATGGTAAACAAGTTTGTAAATGAGATTTGTAATAATCATGTTGCCTTTCTTAAGTGCCCTTTGAGATCAATCTAGTAGTTAGACAAAGGTTATTCTTAATGTTTTTAAGTTTAGAAATCTATGCTCATCTACTAAGAGGTTGGATAAAAGAGAATATCTATGCCATTTACTAGTGTTATGAGAACTTAGGTGTTTCGTATTCTGAAAAAGCTTTCAGACCTTTTATTTTACTAGCTTAATACCCTAAGTATTAAAAAAAAATTGTATTGTCTTTGCCTTTCAAATAATCGTAAAATATTGAATGAAGCCAAGGCATTTTCATATTATACACTTAAATTAGTAACTCTGTATGTTGCTGTTTGTTAAATGAAAATATGGTCCAGTGCTGACTATTTTATCCTGGCTGTTTCTCAAAATACATATGTATATATAGTGGTAGCAAACAATTTAAATGTTATCTGAGTAGATACATGCCCTGATTAGTGAACACCTGAAAAACTGTAGGTTAGTGATGGAATTTGTTTTCTTTCAAAATACCACTGTTAAAGTTTAGGGTTAGAAATCTTGAACATGATGGAGCAGGTTTCAGAAGAGCTGCATGCCCCATTTGTTTGTGTACAACCTGAGTCACCACAAAAACAAGACACACCTTTTCCTTCCTGTTCTTCTGCAGTTGGCTGCATGCTTTGCTGTGTCATGATCACTGCCATGGTGTCCTCGGATCCTATCCTAATCCTCCGGGATTATGGGTAGATTAAAGACCCCCATTGCTGCAGGATTTTCATAATAGGGGCCTAGGATGTGTCTATCTCTGTAACACTGTGTTAACAAAAGGGCATCCCAGGAAAACTATTTTGACTAGCGGCACTGCAGTGGCTCTCAGCTCTACTGAACAGACTGTTTTGGATACAGAAACCTGATCTGAAGTGCCATTTAGAAACAACTGACATTGAAACTACAGGAAATTTCCCTGATTCTGATTCTCTCTCAGTAGCCTGGAAATTATGAATTACATGCCCCTGATCAGTCAATAATAAATACTCACTGCTCTTTCCTAAGCTGTCCTCCCCACCACAGGTAAACTGAACTATGATGCATGCATTTGCAGTTAGTTTTCTAAATTCCAAGGATCTGGACCTAAGTAAGTGCCAAATAGAAGTGTAATAAATATTTCAAAATAAATTTAATGTCATTATGAAAATGTAAGTCTGAGAATTCCTTGAAAAAGCTCTGAAATAAGTATGCACACTGATGGATAAAGTCTCTCTAACCTAATATGAATTTATATTTCATGCAATCATTTCTGTTAACCAGTATGCAAGAAATAGAAGTCCTTATCAGACCCTACATGAAATATGGCTTAACTAAACACCACTTTAGATTGTTGCAAGTATATTCTATGCTAATATATGGTGACGAATTAGTTCTATAAGATCACTTTATCTTTTTTTTTTTTTTTTTTTTTTTTGGTTCTGCAGCCCTGTTGATTTCTAAACTTTGCTGTGTTTTGCCTTTACACTCTGACACAGTGACTTCTTTCCTTGCTTTTGTGGAGACTACACGTTACAAAATAAAAGATTTGTTTATCTTATTGTTAGCTTCCTAGAATGCAAATCAGCTGCTTTATCTCCTTTGCTGACTGAATCCCGCTCTTGGGCTAGTTCCTCAGTTTTGCATCTTCCTCAATTCTGTCTTTAAAGTGCAAGAAAAAAATGATCATTGAAAGCCTCTGGCATTGTACAGTATGCAAGCCTAAAATTTCAGAAGTGTGCAGTTTATGAAATAATCCTTCTTTGTAAAGAAGTTGTGATAAAAGCAATGTTATACATTTGGTTGCAGAGCACTCTTATTTTTCCCTTTTCACTATTTAGAACAGGTCTGTCAAAATTAAGGATGAGCTGCCCCCCTCAGCAAACATTTGCTGAAAGCACAAAAAATTCTAGAAACTTCATGTACTTGCTGGTAAAAGGAGATGGAACAATAATCACATCCAGATCAGCTGGAAAGCCAATCTTATAGCAGCCATCAAGGTTAACAAGTCTTTATTCAGCTCTGTTAAGCCAGCTGCAGTACCAGGGGCTTTTGCAGAGACTGAGTGAGAAAGGCTGCACCTGAGTGAGCTGCATCAAACTATGAATTAAGTTGCTTTGATATACATAGACCAGTCCACCTTAATTTTTTTGTTTATCTTTTAATCTTTTATACCACAGAGAGCTAGAGGTAAGGTATTCCCTTCATGATCTTCCACTGAACATGGCAATCTAAAACTTACAGGGGAGCAAGGACAAATTGTCTCATTGTTGTACTGCTAAGGTATTATCTGTGTTAGAAACATGCAAGGTCAGACCTATTATGAATTGATTAAACATGTTATTCAGACTCTTTCAAGAGCTGCAACTAAATCCTTCATTAGACTAGCTGGAACATGACCATTCGCTTGTTATTCTGAATCTTTGTTGTTGGCTGAATACTTCCAAATAGAGTTCTAGTTTCAATGGAAAGTTTCTGTTAACTTTTATCTCCCTTAAAAAGTGCACTGAGGGAGAAGCTATTTAGCAAAGTACGTTATTTGTAATACACCTGTTGGAATGCATAGAAAGCACATTATTTGTAATACACCTGTTGGAATGCATAGGAATTATTATCCATAGGAAAGATGATTGTTGTCACATAATGTAGACCTTGTGCTACACAGATGTCATAGGTCCAACTTAAAAGTTATAGCTTAACATTTGAATAAGTACCTGAGCAGTTTGTTTCACACATTGCTAATTGTTGCTTCTTTATATCCTTCTCCACGTACTAATGAAAAGGAGATTTTTAGGGAAGTCAGATACCTATCTGCTGATAAAACAGCAGTTGTACAGTATAGAAGTTAAGGTGTGACCATCTGATAAGGTTTTCACTTTGTCAGCAGATTGGGAGGAAAATATTGTTGCTAGTTTCATTTGAGGGGTTTTTATTTGCTTATAAAACACTATGACATATTTGATGACATTACCGTTTTACAGATTTTAGAATGTTACCTTTGTTTTTAGGCTTTCACTGGAAATTTAGCTAGTAAAGTGAACAAACAGGTTATTTCTGTTTGGAGCAGGCTTATAGTCAATCCATAACAAATATTTCTACTAAAATTAACGTAGAACAGAAGTCTTAGAACCAATATAAATAGGCTTTGTTTATTTGTAATTACCAGTGACAAATTAATTAGGCTCACATTTTGTAAAATTAAAAACATCGTAAGCTGCGTATGACATAAGTGTAGCCCTATCTGCTAAAATAGTAAAAACCTAGGGTAATAAGAGAATAGACACCTAAAATTAAACTCTTATTTAGGTTTATGAGTCAAGTAGAATGGCTGTCAGGAGTGTAGTATACTCTGAAGTTTCCATAGGAATGAAGGACCTCAAATCTTGCCCTAATGTCTTTGGCATAATGACTTTTTTTTTTTTTATTTTTTTAATGAGGTTTAAGCATGATTAGTTAAAGCTGTGGATGCCAGGACAGTGTACAAAAACTGTGCAGCTGACTGCGAGTGCATGGTAATTTAGACTTTGCCTTCCAGGTGCACTTTTGAAAATGTTAAATGTACACGTAGAAAGACTTCTTCATTGCAAGTGGACAAGATAATTGAGGTTGTAGCTAGAAAAAATACAAGCATGGGAGTATGAAAATGAAACTGCCATGGCCATACTTGAATGTATTGAAATTGGCAGGTTGGAAGAAAATTAGAAGCAAATACCTGAACTTTTATTTAATATTTATATAGACCCAGTACACTTATGGTTGCTATATTAGGTCTTAGAAGAGCTTGTGTACATGTCATTTTTTATTTCTCTCAAGCTTAGATAACTGTGTTATAAAGAGATTTGAACTACTGTTCATTAGCAAGAAATCATCCACTGTCTGAAAAACAGTGTAGTCACTATTGCTAGCAGTATATCCCATTTGGATATCATTACAGTTGTCCACATCACAATGGAAGTTCAGCTTCCGTTTAATTGGGATTACAGCCCTGTTAGAGTTAGTTTTACATTATCTATTTATCTTGATCTGTGCCACAGCTCAAAAAGACTCTTTCTTCCATAGGACATGGAAGATTTACATAGACTCTTTCTTACATAGGAAATATCAAAATGTGTTAAATCTCTACACGTACTGTGTCCTACTGTACATATTCATTCAAGAGTTATGGAACAGATAATGAGGGGAGAAAGTAATCAGTGAAAGTTTATATGCCAATAAGTATTCTACATAATTTTTAGTGCCAGTCTGGACCAATTGATAATTTCTTCTGCCTTCTCTTTCCCAGTCAAGATGTACGGTTTTCCAGTAGGAGGTAGCAGTCAATGTTTTTAATTAGAGGCAAAGAGCAACTCCATAATTTTAGATTTTTTTCACCTCTTCCTCTTAGGTCTCCCATAAAGTCCATGATTGTACTTTTCTCCTGATGCATCCAATAGACAGTGAAAACTTTCCTCCACTTTCTCTACTTGGAAGTAATTTCCTTGATAACTCCTGTAGTGTTGTATCAGAGGCCTCTCAAAATGCTGGCTGCTCTAACAGAATTTAAATAGTTAAAAAAATGTTTGCTGTTAGCACTAACTGATTGTAAACCTGTCCTGTGCTGACCCCGAAGTCTGATCCCATTCAGTTCCTTTGGCTTTATTTGTTGAGTTAAGTAGATTTAAAAAGTAAGCATCTATTCATGACCCAACCTGATCTAGCTTCTATGAGATCACGTGAAATGCCTGGAGGCAAGTGAATAATAAATATAAGTCAGCAAAACTGTTCTTCTGCAGATGAAGCGAATGGCCTATTTTCATACTAGTGTAGGAGAGAACCTAGCAAGCAGAAATCTAAGAGGAAGGTCTCCCATTTTCTGGCATATGAGGTGTAAGGAGTAAGAATTCACAAGTGATGTTAAGCTGGTTGTCACAGGTAAGCTAGAAAATCAGCTGATGTGTACTTCAGGGAAGTGAGGTAAGAATGGTGAAATCTAACTGTACAGTAGGTCTGCCATCTGGCATCACATCTCTAGTAGATCCTGTTTGTTAACTGAGTGATTTACAGCACAGAGTAAACATATTTAATACTCCCTAGCTGAGAAACTGTGCAAATTCTGTCTGTTTTGGGAAGTAAGAGGCGTTTATTAAATCACACTTTTCTGCATGTCAGTATGCAATGGCAGTCTGGCATGCACACGGAATACCCAGCACTTGTATTAGAATTTTCAAGCTGCACACTCAGAAAGTGAATATGTAAAATCCCTCCAACGAACTCACGTACATATGCTTAGTTGTCTCCACTATCAGAGATGTAAACACACTAGCATCTGAGGAAAGCCAGATCTCTCCCACTGTTTGCCTCATACCTGTTGGTGTTTCTTCCCAGTACATTAGCTATGACACAGTTTTGAAATAGAAGATCCCTGAAACCAGTTGTCCATTGCATTTCACTTACATTTGCTGAGAACAGTAGAAAAACAGACCTAGAGAAATTAGACCCCTAATCTATATCTGAAGCAGACCACATTTTCTTATAGCTGGTCAGAGCAGCAGGCAGTTCTATGGCCCCAGGAGTTAGGATTGGAATTTGTAGGGAATGGAGCCTGCTTACCAGAATGTGGAGTAGGAACAGGATCACTCCAGTATCCTCACTGAAAGGTCTCTCTGAGGCTGTTCTTCACATACAATGTCCAGCTACAGCATCTGTAAATTAGCATTTTTCATATTAGACATGTTTCCAAATTTTTCTAAAGTTTTGATCTTGTTAAATTATCCCTCCCTTTGTTCCTGAGCATCTTTCTTTATGTAATACTTTTGGTACCCTGTCCCACTATACTAAAATAGTGTTTTTCTTAGTTGCTTCAGATTGGCAAGCTTTTGCACATCAGGCAAAACAAAACTACACAATCATTCTTTTTTATTGATTTGAATCAATCAAATGTTACCAGACAGTGACTTGTTTCAATAAAATGAATTAGATCTAAATTTATTTTTATTTCATTTAATTTTATCTGCTAATCTGATGTCTATTATTTGTGCTCTGAAATGGTCTATTTGAAACTTTCTGTTTTCAGCCATTAATGGTGTTTCTTAGAGTTTCAGCGCCAAATTATCTGCTGTTCAGTGTTTAACACAATAGTGACACCCACTGGCTTATTGGATACTTTTTCTTTTCATGATTTTACAGAGTTAAAATAAAAGTGCACTGTAGAAAATGTTTTCAGCACTTCAATGTGAATACATCTGCATCATCAGGTACTGTGTTCCTGATGGATCATTGAATAGGATAAAAGAACACAAAATTTCCTGTAGTTTGCAGCATAATACTGATGCCAAGAAGAGTCAAGCACTAAGTTACTATTACATTTAATCAGCTCAAAATCTGACTATAAAAACAAAGTTATCCAATACTGAAAAGTCATTATATGATCTGCCGTTTCTGATCAAACTGAAAATAAAGTACATGCCATGTACTAGTCTGACCCTCACTCACAGTTTAACCCACTATCAGAAAAATTTGCTCTGTTAAGGACAAGAAGTGGATTTAATACTAAGTTGTGTGCTTTTTCAGATTTATCTCATGTTGCTAAAGTTAATACTGAGAAGGTTTATTTTGGAGCCTTGACTTACAGGGAAAATGGTTTTGGTCACAGTCCCACACAGTTACAGTGGAGGAGTGGAACTTCCCAGAATGGACACTCCTACAAGCCCTGGAAGCTGTGGCTTAGCTGTGTAATAGACCTGCTCTTCCAAAAGGAGAGAGGACATGGGTGGAGCTTACAGTTGCAGCAGATGCTCCCACCTCACTGAGCAAATTACAAAAGAAAACATCTGTTTGCAAATGCCTTTGTGTGCCCTCCTCTCTTGCCCTCAAACTGCTCTACTCCCTATCGCTGCCCTGCTCCTGCTAAAATGCGAAAGATTGGTTACAAGCCAGAGCCTAGTACAGAATGACAAAGGGCATTACACTACTTGCCTACAATCTGATTACGTGGAGTTGCTGGGCATTTTCAGTTTTGTTCATGTGAACAGAGGGTAAGTGCATTTCACATATCACTTGTACGTCCACACAGCCTGTAACATAGGGTACTGTCCTAACTGAATGCTGGTAACTGGACTTCTTTCAACTTTATCAATAATGAAAACAAGAATTTACTTTAGTATCATGAACTCTCTCTCCCCCCCCCCCCCCAGGTTAAGAGCCCTTTTAGAATATTTATCAAACAGACAGTACTCAGGGCACTCAAAAAAATAGGTGCTCTTCAGTGTCTTAGACAACCAAAAAAAGTAATTCCAAACAACCTTGGCCATTGCCTTTTCCAAAGAGTGTTAAATACTTTGCTGCATGATCCTAAAGTATTTGCAGTCTTAGTCTTAGGAAGCATACTTAATTAAAAAAAATATAGTCTTGTTTTGTCAAAAGTCAATTTCTTACTGCAGGTCAAGCCCAGGATGTGCTAAAATAACAGACTATAGTCTTGGCATGGGTAGTTCCTGACCTAGACAATTAACAAGGCATTGAAATCCTAAAGGAATTTATTGGCATCAGATGGCAGAGCAGGCATAATATTCTGTTCATTTTAACTGAGCTAATTTGTCATTTCCACATGAGCATGACTACCTTCATCCTCTTTATTTGTACAGCTGTCCTGAGACTGTAATGCTGTCGTAGACACATTGGATGGGCACAAATAATAGATGTGATAATAGATGTTATGACATGGTATCAGTTTGGTCTTAACAAAGCTCCCAGTCATTATCAGTCTTTGAGCTGAAAGAGAGAGAGACAATCCACCAGCTTCACATGGCATGCTAAAGTTGTATCAGCTGTCAAACCTATTGTGAATTCTGGATTCAGTGACTCTGTTTTATGACTTCACTACCTCCTACTGAAGACATAAACTGTGGAGTCAATTAAATTCACAGGGTCAACTAGCAAAGCCATGTTATCAGCCTAAAGGACTACATGTCCTGGAAGTGTTTATTGGTTGATTATGACAGATAATTACCATAGAATTCATACAGTGTCTCAGCTATTTTTTATTACTATCAAAATAATGTTCCTTCAACTGTCCAATGGATATATCGTGATACGAAATTTTTGCTTTCAACTCTTGAATGCAGAGCATATACATTATGAATTTAAAATATCAAAGTTGCTGCAGAAACTTGTTGTCAACAAGACACACTGTTAAGACAAAGGCATTAGAGCATTAATGAGAAACATCTTATGCAAGTTTTTTCCTGCTGCTGAATGTTGCATTTTGCATGATAACCACTAGTTCAGTGTAATAGAAAGGGTACTGCTTCCAGTAGAGTGAATGGCCCAGACTGTTGTATTTTGCAGTATTATTAGTCTCATTCATTTCGCTTTTCTTATACTCAACATTATGCTTTAATTAAAAAAATGGTTGTCCAGACATCTTTTTATCAAGTATTTAAAGGGTGTAATAGCTGCTTTAAGAGTACTTCAATGAATAAATTCAGGTTTACAACAGAGGATGTGCAAGGCACTGCCAATAGACAGGCTGCAATTGTTCATGCAAGCAAATACTCAGATTAAACACCCAGAATCCTGACTGTTCATTCATTGTTAGCAAGGATGCAGAATCGGCAGATTTCAATAGTAGTACCCCTTAATTTGCATAATATTTTGCACTGCTGAAATTATGGTGTTAAGAAAATGGCAACTTGCTGAAGGCAGCATGCTGATTCCGCTTTGGAATTTTTGCGAGTGACTTCATTGGAGGCAGGATTAAGGTTTAAGTGAGAGGAGGCAGTAAAGAAAAATGGAACATGAGTTGTATGAGGATACCTTTTCAGGTACTCCTTATTTGTAAGTGTAGGACTTCTTTTCCTAGCCTCTGGACTAAATTCCTGTTCAGAGCCAGTGGTGATCCAGTCCTGCTTCCTGTACAGCATAAGCCTATAGTATGTTTCTGTTCCAAACATGTAGTAAGTTACCTTCTTATTACCCTGCTTCTTTGCTGATTTTACTGGATGATACATATCATACATTTCTTCATGTCCAGCTGTGAAATCACACTGATCATACTGACATTTGAAAAGATAAATAGGAAATAAGTAAAAAGGAAAAGAGATTTAGGTCCCCGCTTGCAATTCAAAAGCTAAGTTTTTATTCAGATTCAGTCTGTTGGGAGTGTTTACATTGAGAAGCCAGCAGTTAAATTATATTGAAACAACAGAACTGAATTCCTGAAGCTAACATATCTGCTTGCAGTCACCTTTGGTTTCTGTCATACTGTTTTCCTTCAATCCATTCATAGAAACAAACGTTACCGTCTCTCATTTCTATGAATGGAGGTTGTACTAAAGTATCTTTTACTGCCCTCAAGTGGTCTTAGAGCCATAGGCTTTTCTCGGGACTGCATGGGGCTCCATTTTGCTCTTTTTTAATACCGTAGTATAATTGATTGATGAATTATGAAAAGAAAGCAAAACACTCTAGAGTTGGTAAACAAAAGAAGCTGCAGCTAAACAAAGATAATGACACAAAATACAACAGATGAGTAAGAGAAATAAACACTTATATAGATATTTGTAGGGTGAAAATGCGGACAGCTCACATGTGAAGTCTGATTAGAAAACTTGCTTTATTCAGTACTCTGAATCTATGATTTAGTAACTGTTTGGCAGCACAGAACAAAAGCTGCAACAAATTCAAAACAACTCCAGAGCAATGCTATAGTATGAAAAATCTTGGAAGAGTGCATAGAAATCCACGGGTATGGTCAATATGGTACTGTAGATGCAGATACTCAATTTAGAGTTATTTATAGATAAATTACATTCTACATTCTCTCAAACAATTCTGACTATTAGAATTAATACTTTCTGTAAATATGTTGGTTAATAGCTATTTTTTTGTGTAGGAAACTTCACAACTTCTGAGTAAGCATTAAGGTCTGAGAGCAATGATGGAAGATCAGTAAGCTAAATAACCAAGATAATTAGCATATAGTATGATTTAAGAGAAAGAGGGAACTCTCTCAATTTGTTCTAATTGTGTACAAAGTCCCTTTTTTTAAAATGAGCCATCACTTCTCTGGTGGCAAATACAGGATGCTCAGTGGAATCTTATGCTTGCAGAAGGTGATACTTACATTATCAGAGCCAGAAGACTTGCAGTTTAACCCAGGCATCTCAGATAGGTGGTGCTGGAGCCCTGAAGATGAAAAAAAATTATCACCTGGAGCAAGTTCTTAAATTTGAAGGTCATGTTCCTAGAGAATATAATGAACAGAAGAGATCTGCAGACTGTACAACCAAGCTGTTTTGAATCCTGAGTACATGTACATTGTAAGCCTTGTTTTATCCATGCAGTCATCTCCGAAATGCTGCCTGCTACAACATTTACAGCAATAGTCATTCACTTTTGACTCTTTTCAGGGTCAGCCTGGTGAGCTGGGAGCTCAAGGTCCGATTGGGTCCTTGGGATCTACAGGACCAGCTGGTCTGCCAGGGGAAAAAGGACAGAGAGGTGAGACTGGGCAACCTGGGCCAGCTGGAGAAAGAGGTGATAAGGTAGGAAACACCATAGACAGCTCTTTTAGGTGTATACAGTATGCAATGTTAAATATTAGCAATTGAAATAGAACCTGAATGATGAAAAAACATTTGCCAAACTATACTCTTGCTCACACAAAACTCTTACTGAAATTAGTTTACAAAATTAAATTAATTTAAGAATCTTGAAAAAATATTTCTGGGGATTTTTGCTCTTGATTGCAGAGTTAGAATTGTTAGGAGACAAAAATAAGATAAAACAGACACAATCTCTTATTATGTATCATGTCATCCTCCTTAACATCCAAGAGGGCTGTGGGAGGAGTATGGAGCTGGAGGGAGAAGTACGATGCTTTTGAAAGTGCTGTACATTAAACCGAATTTGATTACCACTTATAAAGTGCAGTTCAGGTCCATATCTTTCATAGCTGTGCAGTCCCTGTCCTTGGCTCTTGGTACCTTGTATTATTTTAATGGTTTAATTTCACTGATCTCAGTGGATGACTGAAATCACTAATGAATGCATCTAGCACACCTGAAATCTAAGTACTGTAAATAGAAATTGTGCTCTGTTATTATTAAAACACAAGCAGGGTTTTGAAATTACATACAGAATTACTTTACAAGTTAAAGGCTACTTCCCTTTCTCTGTCATTTTATAATCTTTGGAGAATGAATGAGTATGAGATAGACACTTGTTCTGCACAGTACCATCTGTTGCATGGGTTGCTATTGCCACTAGTCTCCTGTAAGTCCATAAAACTTTTTTTCAGATATTTATTTCTGACAATTACCACTTTTGATTCATATTTCAAACAACACTGTTTCTTGGGTTTTGTTATCTAGCATCACATATTCTCATTTTTCATTCTTTTTAAGAGTTAATGACTTCAGCACCTTTGTTTTTTCATGTCATCTGTTTTTAGGGCCCAACTGGAGTCCCAGGATTTCCTGGTTTAGATGGCATTCCTGTACGTATTGAATGAATATTGCTTTATAAGAATTAGAGGTTTTATAAAGCCATAGCAAGTCCCCTAACAGAACAACACACTCAAAATATTTGGCTTTATATAGATCAATATAGCGTCACCTACAGAATTACATGTTTTACAAAAATGTAAAATAGCCAGGTTAATTCCAGCTGGTTACTACTGATAATATACTCCACAAAATGACAATGAGGTAAGTACGCAATACTCATGCAGGAACAGGGCAGTGCAGATAGAGACTAGCCAAAGCCCATGAGGCATGGGGCAGTGCTAGGATTAAAAACAATTTTCCCAGGCTCTATAGTGGGCTGTAGTCTGCTTACTGCATTATTTATATCTCTGAAAGTATCTCAAATGATGTACTGTTTTCTGTTCAAACATTTTGATTTTCCCTTGTAGTCTTTCTGCAGTAAAAAAAAAAAGCAAAAACTGAGTCCAATATTTTTCCTGACTAGCGACTGAGGAAGAAAGTGGGTCCTAAATATATATGTAGAAGCATGTGATTATATATTTTCCTGAATGTCTTCTTCAGTGAAGAAATGGGTGTAGTAAAAGAAAAATAATACCCCTTAGCTACAGCACTTTTGAAAATGCTGTTTAATAGAACTGAATTCGTAAGCTATTATTAGTTTCATGTGGATCACAGTTAAAATGCTGAATTTTCAAAGTGAAAAAACAGAACCAAAAACTGAGTGGGTGTCTCAGCAGCTGCTTGTCAGCCATCCACACTTGGCAATGGGACTGTCGCCAGAATGTCTGTAAAATGTAGAGGTCACAAGCCATAATTTAGCACAAAAAAGGAGCACTCCCAAAAAATGTATATTCTTTTCATGAAAAGTGTTAATTAAAAAACAGTATCTACAAATTGGGATGAAGAACCTTAAAGGCAGAAAGAAGATAAAAGTGACAAAAACATTTCAGGTAACTAGCCAGGGTACTTTCTTACTATTTCTCAGACACCTCCCCCAAAAACCACCCAACCAAAACCAAACCAAAAAAACTCAAAACAAACCCAATCAAACAAAAAGAACACCATTTGGGGTTAAAATTACTACTTATTCCTTATGGAAATGTTTAATTCTGTGAAAAAAAAAAAAAAAATTACCTCCAATGGAAAGATCCATGGGAAATCTCACTGTTTCTACTGCTTAGTGTCTGATCTGCAGTAGAATCAACCCCTACCTAGACAATGGTTAATTCTTGCTAGGTTAGAAAATCTCTTCCTTAATTCTTGAATGTATAGTCATAATCTCTGCAATTACTGTGTGCTTGAGTCAAGCTGTGTCCTGTTTTACCTTGTTTCATCCTATCATCTAAAAATTATCAGCTGCTTAAGATAACTTTTTGTATGTCTTCAGCTTCTCTTTGCAACCACAAGAAGGATTTTAGTTAGAGAGCTTGAGTCTGTTTTCTCTGAGAAGATAGCACATTACTTTTTGACTCAAGTGAGAGCTAATTCTGGCCCTTTTAACCAGTGCTGTCCCTGTTATATTTGCTATGCATCAAATAAAAATATATAGAATTCTTACATCATTTGTTACATATGAAAAAAAAATTCTATTGATCACAATAGAAAGCATTTCTAACACAAAGAGTATAAAGCTGGGATCACTGTGAGATGTTCCCTGTTTCAGATCTGAAATTTTTATTTCTGAACTGTTCTGTTAATTTAAAAAGAAATTCCCTATATATCAGGGTGTATCTCTAATAAATATTAAACTGTCTTTCAGGGATTACCAGGAAGTGGAGGACCCAGAGGCAAGCCTGGTTTAGATGGCTGCAATGGCTCAAGAGGAGATCCAGGATTTCCAGGCGAAAATGGTTACATTGGACCACGTGGTCCTTATGTGCGTGAAAGGCATTCCTTTTGTCCTTGAATATTGTATATGTACATTTCCTTTACAAACTAATAGTTTTTCAAATGAAAGGACTTTAAGACTGTGGCACTGGCTTTATACTGCACAATGAATTTCCAAGCATTTTTACAAAGGTTAATGGGAGTGAAGGACACTTGGTGACTTAACTGATTAAGCTTGAATGTAAACTAAGTTCCTATATCCTTGAAGTATGTATGTCTACTCTGAGGGTTAAATTCTGCTTTGTTTCCCCAGTATGCAGCCACACCAAAACTAATACCATTTAATGGAAGTAGCTTGAGTCCTTTACATAATTTAACAGTACTTGAAATTTCTTAAAAGCCTAAATAGTAGAGACATACCTGAGATGAATTAGCAGTAAGTGGAAGCTTCAAAAAGTCTAAGTCTTATAACACTTTAAGATTTTCAGTGGTTGATCACACAAGTGTATTAGTAGATCTCTTCCCAAATCATGCTTTCACAGTTTCATGTGCCATTTTGTATACACATACCTATTCATGACTGCTCTGGGCACACTTAATCTTGCCTGGGTCTTTATCTGTATACATAAAGGTCATTTCAGTTAAAATGTTTAAAATTAGCCCTTTAATATTATTTACTTTTGATGTTAAAATGGAAAGCTTTTTAAAATTGTTTAAATAGTGTGGTGGCAGTGCTCTTCTAATGAAGATAACCCACAGATTAATATCAGTAAGGGATATAAGTTACTGTAGCTCCAAAGAAATTTTGCTGAACAGACCTAGTCCCTGGTCTTTGACTTCTTGTGAAAAGAAGTTTTAGTTCTGAGTGATTAGGAGCTGATTAGTTGTACTAAGAGCTTCTCTGAAATTTTCTAAGTAAAACAATACAAACAACTACATTTTACATGAAAAATCAAAAGTGTTTAGTTGGAGCCAAATAAGACACTGCTTCAGCCATAGGGAATCAAAACAATGTGCACTTGCAGCCAAAGTGAAAAGATGTCATGAAAAATGTAGCAGTTAGAAAAAAACAGTGCATGAAATACTCAACCTGATAAAATACCCTTATAATCTTATTTGTTGTACCCCTCAAAGTAATCTATTAACCCTCCAAACAGAAAAATTACTTCTCTTCAAACTGTAATTTTACCCGTATTTTCTTACTTATTATGGCTTTCAAAATAAGAGGTTTCCTTTTTATAATCAGCCAAGTGACATAAAAGAAAGAGATGTGGGACAAATTATAGCATAAATCCTCTCAACTCCAGGAACATGCTTTCTGTCAGGCCTAGAAAAGTATTTGCAGCGTACAAAAAAGGGAGACACAATAGGCATGTAGCCTTGGATATGCATGCTAAAATTCCAGGGCAAATTAATTTAGCTACCCAGAAAAACAAGACATAGCAAGCATACTTGTTTGTGTATGAGAACGCTCTTCCAACTGCTCTATGCAGATTGCCTGTTTTTAAATCACTTTGTTGTACAAAGAACCAACTTGACTCTATATTACAGCTAACATTTTTATGTTATTTATAATGTTGTTCAGTATAATTCTATTTAACACTGAGTACATATTCTGCAGCTTCACTTGTAGAGTCTGTACATTTATTTCACCAATAAATTGGAGAAAGAAAGTTTTATTTGTAAGCACTTACCTACGTCATGTAGAAGATAGTCTGAATCTAATAAAGATGTTTCATTACACAACAGGTCATATGCAGAATAACCAAATACAACTTTTGATGTGTTTAATTTGTTCCCTAGCAGTTGTTCTTTGACCTGTAATCTGCATCTAGTCTACTGTAGTTATATCCAGCTGCAGACAGCTGTAACTTTTCTTTTTATTGTGTCATTCCAGGGATAAGTACCTTTTCTGTTCCATTCTGACTTCAGGATTTGAGCAGCCAGTGTCAGGAAACCAGCACACTTTTAAATTGATTAAATTCTATAAAAAATAGTATTCCATTTTATTAAAATTAATTAATAATTAATAATTATGGAAATAGTTAAGTGGTTATCTTAGGTAAATTATATCCCATACATTGGATTTCAAATGAGAAAATTTCAGAAGTAATATCTTAATATATCTGTTCTTCAGGTATGTACATATATATCATGCTCTCAACAGTCATTTGTGCATTACAATTGAATACTGCAAAAGCAATCATTCTGCTAAGTCAGATTGAGGTTGTGAAGACTGGCAAAGTTTTATAAAGGATTCCATAGCCAGCACCATGGGAACTTCGTTTTTAAATAAACCGGGCCTTTAAGGCATAAGATTTTTATTTGTTTAATACTGTGAAACACAGTTCCTAATAGATGGAAATTTTAAAGATTATGCACGTAACACAGTCCCTACTTTCATCTGCAGTCCATGTATTCATCTTAAATCACAGCATGATCTTTTGGAGAAGGCAGAGCAGAGTGTTAAAATACTTACTGAAAGAAAAGGTAGGCATATTAGGATGCTGGAGAAGGACCCTTCATCAGGCAGTCTAGAGATAGGACAAAGGGTAATGGATTTAAACTTAGACAGGGAAGTTTGGGTTAGATATAAGAAAGAAGTTCTTTACTGTGTAAGGAAGAAGTTTTTTACCGTGAGGGTGGTGAGACACTGGAACAAAGAAGTTGCAAATGCTCCATCTCTGGCAGTGTCAAGACCAGTTTGGAGAGAGCCTTGGGTGACATGGTCTAGTGCAAGGTGTCCCTGTCCAAACAGGCAGCATGGAACTAGTTGACCTTAAGGTCCTTTCCAACCCAAACCATTCTATGATTCTATGTACTTGATACTAAAGGCAAGATTTGTGAAGATGGTAGAGTATTGAAGTACCTAAGAGCTAAAGATAATCTAACAGAGGAGGAGTCCAGAAGCTGTGAGAAGCTGCTTTGGTTAGCTGTAAAGAAGGCAGTTTTACTTTAAGGGTCTTGTGAGGTAAAAGAACTGCAAAATGGTCTTGCATGACTAGTGGATTACCTAGTGATGTAGGGACACCAGAAAATGTAACTTGAGAAATTATTGTTCAGTCTCCATAGAAATGTAACATATCAGTAAGTGTGGATCATGTTTTAAAAGACTTTTCTTTTCTTTAAAGGGAAATCCAGGGCAAAAAGGAGAAAAAGGAAATTCAGTGTATGTTTCATATTTTGGAAAAGGACCTCCAGTGAGTATATGACTGTGAAAAAAATCATATCTTGCAGGAAAACATTCGTGGCAAATGTAATTTTTCCATTACTCCTCATGCTTTAATGAAGCTTTGTGCAAAAAAGAAAGATTAAAAGCAAATGTACAACTGGAACAGACAGCTTGTTACCTTAATAGCTATAAAAAGTTAGAAAATACCCACGAAAAGCATGTAATGATTCATTTGCTAAATGATTGCTGTTACAGGGAGACAGAGGTGATCCTGGACCCCCTGGCATGCCTGTAAGTACAGTCAGTGAGTTCTATAAATGCTTCTTGTCTTGAAGATCTTTAAAATTTTCCTTCTTAGTACAATTACAAAATATTGGGGTTTCTCCCTGCCTGCCTTATATAGCAAAATTCTTCAATAAAGTCTAACAAGCATAGAGTCCCCATAGTCTGCCCCCATGACTAGTTCACACCAGCTTAAAAGCAGCAGAAACAGATGATAACCATCTGCATTGAGCAGTTGTTACTCTGGTGCTCACAGTTTGCAAAATATTTTCTCCATTAAATTCAGAATGTGTAGAGAGATGACACCTTCTTCAGTAGTATCTGGAGGATCTCCCAAGAACATGTAGCATACCCTACCATATTTTGGCCATAAAAACATGTAAAAATAGAGAGTTTAATTTTGTTGCTGACTAGCACTCTTACTGGCTTTGGGTTCCTCCTCTTATGCCCTCTAAAAAATTATTCCCTAATGAACTATATCAAGTCCCCATACTGTAGCACAGTTACTGTAAAAGTATTCTTTCAATCAATTGATAATGTATCATTGTGCATTGCCCAGTATCTGTACAGTACAATCCAGAAACTGGTGCTGAGCTCTGGTGACAGTGAGGTATAAGAAGACAGTGACAGACATGGTATAAGCTTCAGACTGTGGGTGGAATGCAATGGCTAGTAGACTGAGTTTAGGTGACACAGGCATTTTGGAGGGACTAGTTTCGTGGAGAAAAGGGTAAGCTCCTGGTATTTTTGCAAACAGACTTTTTGCCATCTTTTGCAGGGACCTATAGGGTCAAGAGGTACACCGGGCCCGTCTGGATACCCAGGCCGACTAGGCTTGCCTGTAAGATCACCAGTTACATAGCCTTGCATTTTTAGGACATGCATAAATTCTGATTACCAATTTTAGAACTTGCCTTAATGTGAATCAAAGCCTAGAAATAATTTCTGAGGCAGATGATAAAAAAAATAGATTTTTGCTTTACCTTATGAGTTTGGAAGTTCGGGATTTTAAGTATATATTGTTCCCTCCCATGCCTGGGTGAATACATTTCATCTGGCAGTCTGTGGTCATGGAGGAATGCTGCTACTGCTTTCTCCTTATTCCCGTTCCCCAAGGCCACCTTGTGGGAGTCAGGAAATTGGGAAGCCAGAGTTCAGGCCTCCTGAAAGCAGTGACGAGGCGAAGTAAATTGTGATTTCCTCATCCCAGGAGGAAATTCTGCCTCTAGGTGCTGCTGGCAAGAGTATGCAATTTTCAGAGCAAAGCTGTCTAAATCAGACATACTAATTTGTTTGTCCTCATTCTCTTTTAAAGGGTATTCCAGGTTACCCTGGTTTGCCAGGTGAACAGGTAGGCTGTAATTTTCCTGATGTTGTTAGTAAAATAATAGATTAATTTATACAAATACTTGAAATGTCCTATATGGTTATTTGTTACTAAGTTTTTCAAAGGAGTTATTTGATTAAATTCGAATGTCAGCATTTTCTGATTATCTTCAACCTGTGTACTTTTTCTGTCAATTAGGGAAATCCTGGTGTTGGAGTGGATGGACAAAAGGGGGAGCCGGTAAGAAAACAAGTATTATTAAATATATTATTGCTGTCGAATTAAAAGTATAATAGAGCCTTGCTGGGTCTCCTGGAACCCATAAATGTGCATCTGTGTGCTCCCACTAATCATGTTAGAATGGAAAGAGAAGTAAAGTAAGTTATTGAATCAATTAATTCCATGCAGAAGTGATTCCTCCCGGGAGCTGCATCAATCAAGGGTCTTCTGGAGGTTTTGAAAAGCAACAATCAATACGTTAGTTAGCATTTATATAGCAATTACCTTCTGAACTGACACTGCCTAAATAATTAGAACACAACAGTACCCTCCAATAACAGTGACTGCACCAGACCAGTCACTGAATCTCATCGTTGCTATGTCCAGCAACAGATGTCAAGGAAAGGGTTAAGAAAAGGAGAAGCACATAGAAATGCTCATAGTAATAGTTCCTCTACCAGTTTCCACTTATAAGCGTACTCAGGACTTACAGTACTCATGAGGAGTATTTGATTTTTCTTCTATGAATTTGTCCAGTGACCATTTGGAATTTATGCAAGTTTCTAACATACACAGCTTTCCATAGCAAATCAATAATTTCATCTTTGCATTCACAAAGCCTTGTGCCGAAGGGCTTCAGTCAGGAGCGTGAGAGACTGTGTGCACACAAGAGATTTGACAATCCTGTAACTATCTCCACAGCAGATTCAGAGCAAGAACCATGAGCACAGAGTTCTCATGTATCTCTTTAGGCATAATGCTGTTTTTAATGGTTGAAGAGAATAGGAGGGGATTAGGATTGTCAGACTTGCTCATTTGGGAAGACAGTAAAAACCCTTACAAATGGCAATACAAACCCTTTATCTAGTTATTAGTGCAAGACCTTGTTCAATGAGTACAGAAATGTGCAATGCTGTGGTATATTAGGAAAACATGCTGAGTCTCACTGAAACTTATGGAACAAAATGTCTCTCTGCTATTGCTTTGACAGGGTGACATTGGACTTCCTGGGCCACCTGGGTCACCACTGTTAGTTGGACCTCCTGGAGCTCAGCTCCTCAAAGGAGAAAAGGTGTTAATTTTTCTTCAAATTTAACTGTGCTCAACTGGGCAAGTAAAATCCTGTGACGTCATTTTTGCAAGGATGGCATAATACAAATCTTTCTTTCTGTAAGAAACCATCAGCTTCAGCAGAAATCAATCCTGTTTTCAGCAGCCTTCCTACAGGCTTTCAGGAAGGAGAGCCCATGTGTACTTTAGCTCATGTCTTTGAGGGAAGACTGTCTTGATGCAAAAAGGAGGAACTGCCCTTGCTTTGGTTTCCTTCACTTTTTGCCATTAGCAAATCATATTTCAGGCATCTCAGGTAAAGTTGGTTACTCTGCTATTGAATCTCTTCTGTGGCTCTCCACTCTTCACTTACACATATTTTGCAGATCTTTGGCAATTATTCTCTTTAAGATTTCTCCAATGTAATGTTCTGAACTGTCAACTCTTAACTCTTCTAGGCTGCTCTTTTAATATGAAAATTAACTGTGATTTTGTTGTCTATTTTTAATGCACGTTTCTGGTATTTACTGTAAGACTTCAATATCATGCCTGTTGTAGCCTCAATTGTGTACCTTAAAATATGATGTTTCTTTAAAAAGAATAGGAGTTACAAAAACTGCATTATAGAGCCATATATTGAAGTCTCTTTGCCCTCAAGCCTGATTTGCTCGAATACACAAATTTAAAGGTGAATTTGGCATTTCCAGCCCCTGCAGCTTCAACTCAGGGAACTGAAAAATTTAAGATACTGGATTTTAGGCTTAGATTATGCAAATTATTGCTATGTACAGGTGTATGAGGAAGCAGAAAAGGACCAAAAGTATTTATGCAAACCCTCCATATTACTGCTAAGTGTGATATATGCTGCTGTGCAACACATGATATGATCATGACTATGTAGCCAGCTATGCATCCCATTCAGGTTGGGGCAGAGCACAAAAGTGTAGATTTATGAATGTGAATACTTGCATCAAGCTAAATAGAGCAGCAAACAAAACAGAACTACTGTCATATATGCTTGTAGGTGCAAAGCCCTTTTTATCAGGTCCTTGCAAATGAAAAGAAACATCTATCTCACTCCACAGTCATTCTGGTTTAACAGTTATCGGAAATGAAGATCAGTACATAATTATTCTTTATTTTCTTATGTGTAGTATACCTAGAGGAAGATGCCCAGTGCTTAAGAAAATACTATTGAGCATTTGTAATTCAGAATAGGACTTAAAATAAGTTGGACAGCACATAGGAATGTCCTGCATATTAATATACACAAAAACTTTCCTTGTATACATAGGGCCAAAAAGGACTACCTGGGGTAACAGGACACAGAGGGCCACGTGGACCCAAAGTAAGTAATTGACTTTCTTCTTTTCCTCATGACTCTGGCAAAGTCCTTTTGAAGCTCAAGGTGATGGAAGAAATAACAGCATTTTCACTGTGAAATTTAATCACCACCTAAATCAGTGTGAAAGCAAAAATATTTCAAAACATTTTCAAAAACATTTATGAGTCTGTTTTATGGGTACCTACTGAATGTTGCCTGGTAGCAAAAAGTCAGTGGTGTTTCCAGTTGGTCTATCGACACATAAGAGACTGGGACTGTGAAGAAGATAGAAGCACAGATTACTTTTTATCAAGAAAAATAGAGAAGATCTATGTGTTCTTAATGGAGCATGATGTATGTTTCCCTAAGTATGTTAGGGAAGGACTTTCACTTCACATTATGGAAGTGCAGAGGCAGGAAACTACCAGGTCTCAGAAAAACAGAAGATAATTTGGGACTAAAGGATGAATCTAATTTATGTTAAAAAAATATTTAGCTTTGTAGGCAGAAGAAATTGGAAGCCTGAACATCACATTCTAAGTCTAGAATGTTTTCAGAAATTTATCTTCCGTCATAAAAGGTCAACTGTTACTTGGTGCTGGAAAAAAAGACAAAACCAATCTTTTTATATCAGATTTACTTTGAAAAAGATGGACCTTATATGCATGGTCCATTACTAGCTGTCCATATAAACAATAGCATACCTTTTAGTTATAAGCAGGAACTTAGAAATTGACTGATCCATCCCAAAAGATGCCCAGAGCTTTCCTACATAGGCCTGATAGAGGTGCTGTATGAAGTAAGCCACATGACTGTGCCTAGCAAGTGCAACTAGATCCATTAACCTAATACATATATGACTTAACACACACAAAGACTAAAATTTCTGGCAAACTTCAAAAGCATCTTGTTGAAACAAATTATTGTGTATGCTTCAGGGTACACTTGGGAGAGGAGAAAAGGGTGAAAAAGGCATTCCTGGATTCCCTGGATTGCAGGTAAGAAAGTTGTGGGATAAATTACTTCACAAATTTGCTATAACTAGGTTTATAATATATTTGGAAATTTAAGTTTACATTTCTAAGAAAGATTTTAAGTGCTTTTTAAACTAATTTGTCATACTTACTTTATACACTACTTAGGAGTTCTGCCCTGGGACTCACCCTGCGCTATACTTAAACATAAGGTCATACAGACTTTTCTGTTCTTGGAAAGAAAGTAAATCATTGAGGTTATCCTCTAAATATTTAGAACTGCACTAAGCTTCACTGCTTACTGTACTAGCACAGTAATTTTAATGAATTCCACATGTGTTGATGTCAGCTTTTTGCAGCAGCTTGTGCTTGATTTGCATAACAGTGCTCACATGGAACAGCATGTCCAGTACTGTACTGGGTACAATATGATAACAAATTAGGTGAAGACCTGTCTGGTTTATTTTGGTCTATAAGTCAACTTCGTACTTACCTCTCATATGAAGTATTTGCAAAAACTTTGCAAAGGTTTTGGAAAAATACCCCAAGTAGTGATTTTCGAAGAAACACTGCTCAGCAATTCTGAATAGGTGTAATTCCCAGTAAGCTTTTACTGGTTTAGCTTGCATTCTACTTGCTTTTATCAGGGTGATCCTGGTTCTTATGGACCTGCAGGTTCTCCTGGAATGAAGGTAAGAGCACATGGGGTATAAGCATCTCCTTAAGCAGTAGGATCAGTGAGATCTGGGTTTTTTTGTAGACCTGTGCAGATTTGGAATATCTGCATACCTGACAGCTCACACTGCATTCCTTCCTTTCTCTCCTGCTACCTGTGATCACTGAATTTGTAGGAACTCTTTATCTTTGAATTACTGCTACTCTCTGAAATTTGGCTGAAATTGGCTCATGGGGTCTGAAGTTGGAAGCAGGAGGAGAAGCCAGTGAGACATGCATATAGCATGATAGAATACGCAGCATTCTAACTTTGTTTGCCATGGTGACATTGTGTAATTTTGTGTTACATGCATGGTTTGTGCCTCTTTGTGGCTCAAGAAATTCCAGGTTTGCTGTTAAGTCTGCTAAATTTTAAGTTAGCAACCTAAAATATCATACTGGAATAAAGAGCAGGTGTAGGTACATAGATCTCCATCTTGCGCTTTTTCCTAGCTCCTCTCTCCAGTTCATTTTCAAATCTACTTAAGGTAAAGATCACGGTATTCATAAATCAAATTAATGTACAGGTATTTGCATCTAGACTTGTGTTCCAGGTGACTTTTATATGCAAAATTATTTTTACTTTGATTTTTTTTTCTTTTTTAAGAGCTGCCTACTTAGAGCGTTTCAATACTCAATGGATGAGTATATTAGTAGATTGTAAAAGGAGAGGAGGAGCTAATGTGCAGCTGCTTTCCATGCAGTAATAGTTTAAGAGAGTTGCTCAGCAGATAACAAAACTATTTCAGCTGTATTAAGCAGTCTATAAGAATCTGCTAGTATGTACTCCAGCTAGATCTGTGCCCCAGCTACACTGAATCCACTGACCATTGTCTAAATAACCAA
>JAOEHY010031676.1:0-46663 GCA_025447955.1 Psilopsiagon aurifrons | reverse complement strand
AGAGGAAGTCTGAAAATATATATATATATATATATATATAAAAGGCTATAGAGTAATATTTGCCTGTGTGCCTACACCGTAGCTTCCTGTAATTTCCAAACAAGGTATGAAGAGCCAAAACTGTTTTTCTTAGCTCTGAATATGAGCAAAATAATTTTGGCTAAAACACTGGCTACACAAAACCAGATCTCTGCACCTTGAAAAATGAAAATTTGATCAAAAGAAAAAAATCCCCTGTGTTTTGTATACACATCAGTTTTCCCCATAGCTATTCTTCAACACTAATGAAAGTTAAATGAATACTCCAGGTAGCAATTGGTGGTGGATAAGTTCAGTACGGGATGATACAAAGTAGTTATGGTAAGTAAAATAGGGATTGCTGCTTAACTATACACAAAAAGGTGGCACAAGCATCTGTAACTCTTTTCATGTAGGCAACATAAGTGATTTATCATGGTGAGCTAAAGGAGAAGACGCTATGTAGCAAACAAGGTTTGAGAAGATACTGTGATAGGGTGAAACACTAACCGACAGCAAAAAACTAAGACGGTGCAAGGCGTGAAAGAGCTGACGAGAATCCAAGACTGGCACTGTGACTAAAGTTGAGAAAGAGATGATAGGTGTAGGTCAAGGCACAGTGGTGCAGAACCCTTGAGAGGCAGAGGAGCTTTCAGAGTTTTTTCACACCCCACTTTGCAGGGTGCCACAATCCTCCTTTTACGTTGTGGTTCTCACATCTGAGGCTGAGAAGGTGCTGGTTTCATAACCTGCCTCAGACCTCCTGCTCCTGATTCTGCGTGGAAAACATCTTACAGAAGCTTTGTATGCCTGTCACTACATGTTCATTACAGGGATATTTCTGTTTCTTAGATACTAATACTTATTTTTGATATCTATGATGTTTGACTAACTCTTCGGGGTAATGCCTTAAGAACATGAGTATTTTACTATTATTCAAAATGAAAAACCACAACAGCCTAGACAGCACTAAAAAAGATATATTTTTTTCCATTATATATTGTCATGATAATGCTTACTCTCGTTAGATTGCATATCCTGAAAATTCGGCTTATGACATCGCAGTCCATTGAACATGACATGCATTCCACTTGGATGGGACCATACCGCAGTATCCCTTCCTCAGGCCAGTACTGTGGGCAGCCCTGTGCCAAGCATAATTAAAAGGTAAGTTACAACTTGAGTGCTGCCTTACTCCACTGCAGACATCTCATCTAACCTTTACTGAGGAACTAGTGTTAATTAGTTGCCGTAGAGCACAGAATAACTGTAAAGTCACTGCACTGCTCTGCAGTTTGATCATGTAGTGGATCCAGAGTGATTAAAGCATGCAATGGTACATGGAAAACTTGAGCCCCAAACTAACCTGTGCTAAGTCGACTTCATTTAACATCACAAGAGACGTACAGCCGTAGTCATACACTAATCTCCAGAAATCTTTCACAGTGTTTGGTAGAGGATGTTGTGTGACAATAAAGGCTGCTGGCTGCCTGTAGCTCTGTAAAGGCAAACGATTTTATTAGCACTGACAGAGGAAGTACTTAACAACTTCTACTCCAACACTGCAACAGAAAAAACATAAATAGAACAAAGCTGCAACATCATCTACACCAGACTTCACCAAAGCTGTTTAAGTTAAAAATACACTATTGTATCCAAGAAAGAGGTTACTCTGTTCAGGTCTGTCTTCTGTTTTGCTCATATATGCATGGGCACTGAAGATGTTCTTCAGGGCTCTGCTGAGCTGGGGCTCAGGCATCTCTGTTCAGGTGCTGTGCCTAGGAAACCAAGCAGGAAACCTTCCCCCTGTGTTACAAAGAAGGGCACAGAGGTCTCAGAAGGTCACCCCATCCATAGCAGGTTATACATGAGGTCTATGATTAAACTGGGTACTAAACTCAATCACAAGTTCTATTTTGGCACCACAGCCACAGGGTTACTGGGGCCCATTTGCATCAGAAACTTCAGGTAAACAGCAAAATACTATTTCCTGTATATTGCATTATACACATCTGCAAATAGAGATTTCCAGCCTTGCACTAGCTGAGCAGAGGGGCTAATTCCCTGGAGCACATATATTACGAGCAGCAAGCGAAAAGGAGAGGAGTTTTTTGCAGGCAATTTGCAACTACGCACAGAAGAGTTTTGCAGTAAAGGAATACAGATATGAACTGGCAAGGAAGCACTGACAGGTTCATCAGAAACAAAATAAGATGGTGAATATTCTTGTAGGCAGATGGGGCTGTAAGTCACTGGTTTGAAGATGAAGTGCTGGGACTGCTGTTTGCAATGTGGAGATCCCTGAGTTTAGCACCCATGCTAGTACCAAAAGCAGTTTGGCTGTTTTTTGACTGAATTGAATAGACTAAATTAACCTAGGAGAAAGACCTGACAGTGCAACTAAGCCATACGGAAGCTTGCTTGTTTGAAAATTGATGAGAGATCTTCATGTACAAAGCATTGAGACTTCCTAAAAAGAGTGCAGCATGAGGCCCAGAAGAAAACAAATACAATTCTTTTCACTCTTCTATTTGCTCTGAATTGTGAGGACAACAAAATAATGTCTTTAGCATCAGTACTTGTTTGACAACAGAAGAAGGAGCCTGACAATTTCTTCCTCTCTGTTTGTTAAACTTTTCTAATGCAGGAAGCATAGAGGCATAGTAGCATCTATGCCTTACTTCCTAGATCTGCCCAGGGAGCAAAGAGGAACAATCCATATTGATTCTTCCCTTGTATTTTTAAGAAATAAAACATGTACTAGCTGATGGTTACCTATCTCTATTCCCTATCATTTCTGGTCTTTCCCAAAATAAGAGTATGTACTGAGATGATCAGGTTTTCAAAAAGAATAGGCAGGAGATCTTCTGTCACACTGGGAAGCAGACATCTTGTGGGAACACAGGGAGAAGGACATTGTGGAAAGGGAAAAACTTCCATTTTGGTTTTGCTATTGAAAGTCCCCTTTCTTTGCCTAGCAGAGTGGTCCCTCTCTCTGAATAAATGAGTCTTAAAGAAACAAACGGAAGAGAAATGGCAAGGAAAAGCATTTATTGCCCAAAGTTTTAACCCTGTACTTATAGCCTTTTTATATGCCTGCATTGTGATATATTACTTTTTTCCCCTGCTGGTTTTCTCCTTTTGTTACTACCATTTCTGCCTCTGATTATAGCATTGCTAGGTTCCTGTCCTTGCCTGCCACGCATCGTTACATGTTCAGGGTCCTCCTACCACCCAGCCATTGAGCTGTTTTCTTTTCTCCCCAAACCACACTCCTCTCTGCACCTGCATCGGTTGGTCCATAGCACATCAATTTTATCCAGGTGCTTAATGTAATTTCAACTGCACTTGTAAACAACTTTGGTTGCTACCAATATTCTGCCCACTGTTTTTATTCATTCATTCAGCCCCAGTGACTCCCTAATAGATTGGCCTCACATATGTTACTCTTCTATTTTTCTGGCACAGTAGCTAATTGTGAGATTAGGCATTGCATTTTTCTAGCAGTTCAAATGTTTCCTGCACTCTCTCAGGCAGAACGCCAGGATGTCCTGATGATTTCTGCTGCTGTTTGTCATTTTATTTCATCATCTCTTCTTGACACTGCAGTTTGTGACAGCACTTCATTTCTGGGGAAGAGGAGATGCTCCTGGAAATCAGGCCAGTTAAGTATATACTGTTAAGGTGGCTTTAGGGGCCTAACTTTGGAAAAGCTAATAGCAGGCACAGGCAGGCATCTGACAGCACATGCAATGAACTGCTTTATCGATCAGTCACCTACAAGCAGGTTCACCTCCACTTTTCCTATTAATTCACTTTTTCCCCTGACAATACTTTTGTCACTCAAACTTCAGCTTTAAAGAGCTGCAACTCAAAATATGAAAAACAAAAATCCCAATTCTATCCCCAAACATGCCAAGGAAACACTTTTTCTTCTTCTTTCCCTGTCTATCCTGCCTCAATAAACATAGCCTTTTTGATAAAATAGCAGTAGTAACCTCCTACTCAGGTAGGTAATATTTACTTCCCAACAAATAGCAGATTTCTAAGATACTGTTGAGATTTAGAGGGCTGGGGACTAGAACTTTATATAATGCTGTTGAAAAAGGGAGATTTCCTGTAGGTCTCACAAGGATGCAAAAGACTGACAAATCTTCTGAACAAGCAACATAAACTGGTGGTGCTTCTTACCCATTCCCCCCATCCTTCTTCATTAGGACTGTTTTAGTGGGCACTACAGTAAGAAAGTATTATCCTTTCTTAAACCAGCAAGTGCTCTGTCTCATTACATAGCCTTTCATGGCACACTACACAGACAAAGAAGATAGTCTCTTACGTCCATAAGAGCAGCATTGATGTAGTTACTGCTCTCCCCATCAATAGTAATTAAGAAAGGCAGACATCTGTCAGGTGGCAGCATATCCATGAAGCGATTCTTGTCGTGGTTCCTTGGCAAGCAGGCTATGCTGCAGTCCTCCGCTTGCAGGCGAGGGGTCACAGAATTCAGGGTCTAAGGGAGAGAAGATGTTCACTTTACCATGATGAACTAACACAATGGACTCGAGGTTCCCCAAGTTTCTATTTAAAATATTGCAATATCAGAAAAAGTGAGGCATTACCAAGAAAACATTAGCAAATAAGAGTTCCTATCTGGTTTTTGGACGTGTTGGGGCTTTTCAAGCTGGGGTTAAGTTGCAGGTGTAAGAGGCAATCTGCATACCACTGAACTGATTCCGCATGACACCATCCCCTCTGAGAGGAACAGAACAAAGAGGATTCTTTGCAGCCCTAAAGAATGATGCCTTAGCTGTGCATATGTAAGCCAAAACTCTCTGTGGTTCCTAGTCAGTGCTCTTTATTCCAGACTGATACTTACTGCAATTTTATTCAAAGGAGGATAGTCCATATTTAAACAACTTTGCACAGCACATAAACATGGATGCTTTATTTTGTGGACTAAAATTAAGAGATCAAATGCTATAAACATTTATATAAGCCCCTTTCCCTTAAAATAAATTAAATGCATCTAGAGGCAAAGAAATTGTTGTCACATGAAGTTAGTAGGAACTGTGAATACCTGAAACTCATCTTTGAGATGCGAAGAGTTTGTCTGAGAGTCTATTCTAATCATATCAAAATAAGCAGCTTTGAATTCGCAGACAGGAATGGCAGTTTCTCCACACAGGCAAGCTTCTAGAATGGCATCATGAATAAAGATGTACTGCTCCTACCAAATTAGGCAAGGAAACAAAAATTATAGCCATTTAAAAACAGATCTTTCCTTCTTTTAGGATAAACAGCTGTCCAGCACACTCATTCAACGTAGTGTCCACCAATTAATAATTAAATAATGCTTCAGTATAAACACAGTCTTGTCCTAATTGGGATGAAAGTAACAAGGATGTTTGCACAACCAATTTAAATTCAGTAAAACTTAACTGGCAAAGCAATATATCTGACTCGAGTTTTTCAGTTTTCTTGTGATGCTTGTGGGATTCTGCATATCTGCCAGTGACATGTTGGCTTTCTTCATTTTGGGTTTTTTTTAATAGCTTTCAGTCTTATCATACTAGCAGAAAGTGTAAATTGCTTTAGGCATTAGTAGTGTGATTAGCAATTATTTGGCACACGGTGTTCTCCTATGCGTATGCAATCTAGTACACCAATTCTCTGATAGCCAGTAATAAATTCAAGCATGTTCCAACAGAAACAGCATTTTGCCACTTTTTTTTCCTGACTTGTCTCAAGATATCCTGAGTCCCGGACAACTGCATTACTGTTTCAATCAGATCTCCTGTCAATTTTTACACAATGTCTATTATATTTACTCACTTTGAGAGTAATAGGTGTAAATCATGTCTATACAGCACATTGCTAGAACTGCACTGGCTTCACCTAACTGCTGTGGATACCAACAGGTTATTAACAGCACAAACTTATATCTGTGCCTGTAACAAGAGCACTTGTCTAGGGACCATGGCCATATTCTAGCCTTACAGCTTCAGCTGTTTTACCCACATAGCTATAGACTTACTTCTATCACTGTTGTATAGATAAACATCTCAAGAACTTGCTGCAATTACAGCTTTATTTTGCTGTCTAAGTATGAACCTCTGAGAGAAAACAAGAGGTAAGAGGCAAAAGGAAGAGAAAGAAATAGAAGTAGGGGTGTTAATTCACATACAAGAGAAGATTAAACTGGGACGGTTAAAGCAGTCACACTGAAACACTCCACCCTATGCACTTCCCAAAGGTTAATGGCCCTATAGCAGAGGTAGCTTATCAGGAACATTGACTTGTTCAGTTGCCACAGGTTGCAGCACTGAATAAAAACTGCACCAAATTACTTTGATATGCCTGTCTGCCAGCTGCAGAGATTTCCACGTGGTCACAGATGAAATAACTCCTCAGGTAGATGTCCATATGGAGGACAGAAGTGGCAAAACACTTGTCTTAATTAATAACCTACATTTCTGTGGAGGGTCAGTGATACGCAGGCGGCAGAATGGGAGTTGTTATAATTTCATCACTGAGGCAATGGTTTTACTGTGGAGTTGCAGAAGGCATGACAAAAGACAAAAAGGGCAGAAAAGGAAAAAGGCTTGGCAATGAGGTTTATTAGTAAAAACAGATAGCAAGTAGAATATGTAATGGTGATTATCTGAAATATCAGATAATGGTGATTGACAAAGAAAAAGGTTTGGCAATGCAGTTTACTAATAAAAACAGATAGCAAATACAAACAGAGGTGAAAAGGGAGATTGAAGTGGACATAAAGTTTCACAGGTAAGTCAAATTATGGACAAAGTGATTGAAGAGAGTCTAAAACTAGTAGTGATGTGCTTAAATTCCAACTTTGGGTTCCTGGAATTGCTGATACCAGAGCTAAAGAGAGGTAACAGACAGGCCTACAGTAGGGGCCTCCCTAAAAAAATCCTCCTTGCTTTCTTTTTGTCACAAAGTTAGGTAGGCACTTCTTGGTGTGGAGACTCAAGGAGATTGCACCATCCTGGTTTCTGGGTGCTATTTGTATTAAGCAGTGCTCCCCAGTGAAGAAAACCCCTTGACAGGGCCACTACTTGCTCTTTTCAGAGGAACAGTGAGATTTGATGCATTTCAGAAAGCATCAGGAGCTTTGAAGGTAAACTACTGTACCTCTGTCTGTACCATGTTGATGCGACGAGACCGCAAGGCTTTGACACAATTGTAGATATCCACAACACCTTCTCTTTCTGCCATGTCTAACATGATATCAATCACAATATAACAACCTGTCCGTCCAGCACCAGCACTAAAAAGAATCAGTAAATACTGTTAGGAATAGCCCCAGGAAAGCACCCACAAACTTTATAAACCCATCACTGAGAGCATTTTTATTAAGTCATTCAGCTCTTTCATCAAACCAGTATCTAATTTTTATCTTTTCTCCTTCCTTTCATAATGCTCTTTAAATCTTTTGATGTGCCCCAAACAACCTATTTCCATCAGATTTGATTCACTGAGAAAAGATTGTTTCCTCCCTTTATCACCCAGATCAATACTTCATGTAAAAAAAAAAAGGTTATTTAAACAAAAATCTGGAGGATGATTAAATTCACACCCTTCAAAATACCACAAATCTTGTTTTCATATAGTAAGACTAAGGATGATTTTTAAGTGATATATTAGAATAAGAAACTCAGGTCTATGTTTTAACAGCCATGCTCCAAGCTGGTTCAGGCTACACATTAAGCAGTATCCAGAAGAATTTCTCTTGATTTATTTTGGCTTTATATAAAGCTACAGACAGGTTTTGTACAGTGAATTTTTGAAATCTTTAAAGGCTGCATGACTTTATCTACAGAATGTAATTAAACATTTGATAGTGCTGAAAGAAAATTCTATTTGCCAAAGAAAAATAGAATTTCTTGTTTGTCCCAACAATACAAACCTTGCAAAACTTGCACAGAAAAAAACCCAACACTCTGTATGTGTTGCCATTAACCTCATTCCATCTTCCTTCACCTACTTGTTTACTTCAATTTAAATTAATAATCTGTTCAGACACTATGTGCAACACCAAGCTATCAAAGCAGCTGTAATTCTTGAGTGCTGTCACAACGTTGTTGTAGGCTACCTAATATTATATTCTGAAGAATAAAGAAAATCTCTAGAATCTGGTTATTTCCAAACGTTTCTGTAGACAGCCAAATCGTACTGCAAGGTGAACTAGGCAATTTGAAAAGAGACCAACAAAACCAAAACACTTCAAAATGATGGATGCTTCACAAGAGACTACTATAAATAATCACATGCACAGTTGTGGAAAAAATCAGTCTATCTCTTGTGTACACACCTGCAATGGACAACAATAGGTCCTGCACTAGGAGGATTGGACAATTTGACTCTTCGTATAAAGGAAAGGAGGCCTGTGGCATTGTAAGGAACTCCATGATCTGGCCAGCCAGTGAAATGGAACTGTTTAACTTCACGGATTTCATTGTAGCCCCTCTGTAAAACGCAAAAAAAAAAAAAAAAAACCAAAAAACAATTAAGAAAAATTTTTTAAAATTATGGAATTCAAAATATTTCACAGACCAGATGTTATCTGACTCAAATAATTATAATACATACTGAATCTACATGCTGTTTTGTTTCACCACTTATTTAAAGCAAAGACCATACAAAGCTTAAAAATATCATTAGGGTTTTTTTAATTTTTTTTTTTTTTTAAGTTCTTAGCTTTCGCTTTTGCCATTAAGTATGCTAATTTTGCCTCATTAGATTTTTTTCTTACAGACTTAGATGCAATTCAAATTGATTTTCAGAAGTTTTGCTAAATAAGATCATAGCAAATACAATGATTTACCCAAAGACCACAACTGTATCACATACACTGCATTAACAGGGTTTGTATGATTAAAGTGAGATAAACTCAGCAGCAGCCAGAGCAGAGTGAATGGAGACGAATGACAGGTGTGACTCACAACCCAGTACTACAGCTCAGCTCAGAAGTGTGACTACAAAGAGAAGGTAACTGTCAAAGAGGGGATGGTAGCAGTCAACGTTTCTGGGGAAATTTGAAATCCCACAGCGCGATGTGTGTTTGGATAGTGCTGATGCAGTGCATTACACATCCATGGTGAGGAAAGGCTGCCTCCACTGTAGACCTGCTAACCAGACAGAGGGATCTGATATTGTACAGGCACATGCACAAGCATACCCTCTGTCATATTCCTTGCTACCAGGGAACAGTATTTCACCAAGCCCTTCCAGAATGTGCTTACCCTTCCCAGAGTGAAGGTCCTGACAACATACTCAGCAAGGGGTTCCATCTCTACACAAGTCACTTTGAAGTCCCCATAAACTTCTGTGTCATCAGGCCAGTACTTGTAACACTTGACCTAAATATAAAATGGGAACACATTTTACACCAAAGGAAAAATAAAAGCTTGAGGATACATTACTGCATGTACTGCATTAAACTGCATTTATTTCCAATGCACTCACGTGGCCTGTCATGGCTAATGGCTGTTCTGTCAAGTTAAGCACTTGTTACAAGGAGTTTCCACTGCTTTACACAGCAGTACTTAGATGCCAAATTAATTTCTAAATGAGCATTTATATCTTTTTTAGTGCTGAGCTATGGAATACATTTCCACTTATCTTAAACTGGGATGCATTTCATATCAGTAATCAAACTATTGCATGTAATCCCAGGTACTTTATATTACTCCCTGAGGGATGTGTTACTGCTAAACTGTAAATAATTTGCTGATTTCTAGCCACTGATATAGAAGCACATTTGCTCACTAGTCCACTTACTCTGCTCATCTGAGTGACAATATACAAATCTATTTCGCTGAAATACGATTTTTGGATTTTTCACCACTCATGAAAGCATCAGTCATCCTTAGAAACTGGCTTTGGTTTTACACAACACTGTAACTGCAGTAATGTCTGGGCCCCTTCCTCTTCTCAGGATGCAGAGTTGTCCTTCACAAGACTCTTCTACATTCTGCTGACAGTGTGTCTTGTCAGCAGGCTTTTCTTTAGGCTTGTAGCATTAAAACAAACCAAAAAACTTACTCTCCCAACTTCCACTAAATTCGTGACCATCACAACACAAGCTGATTGCTCCTGCCATATCATTCTCCAAAAGTCATACACAGTCTCATGAACTGGACCTGTAAGACAAATAAATCGAGGTAATACTCTGCAAAAAAAAAAAAAAAAAAAAAAGAACTGCAGTCAAAGTAAACATTAAAAATAAAACTCGGTGCTTTGCAGAGCTGATACACATGAACACCCTTGCTCAAAGATGAAACCTTCAGGAAACCACATCATCATACCATCACACCAGTTTCCAGGCTATATTGTTATTTATAACCAAAGCTGAATCTTCTCCGTTTAACTGAATTACCACTTGAAAGAAATTAACAGCAGTGTTCCACACAGCAAAACACCAGAAGTTGCAAGTAGCTTGAAAACTACAAGGATGCGGCAACATATCACTACCTCCGAGTTGCATTTCTAGGTTTGTTTTACACTTGTTAAATATAATGTGTTGAGTGTGAGTTTCTTTAGATGTTCACTGAGGAGATGCCCACACCAGAGTGAAGTTCTGGTCAGGAGGATGCGTGCTACAGATTGTGTGCACTCACCATCAAGCTCCCGGCAAAGGGGCAAGCATGAGTAGGTGCTGAGCCATAAACTTCCCACTGAAGGGTATTTAAACTAACTTAACTGCTTTTCTGTGAAGCAAATAAGGAGCACTTTTTTAAGCTTTGCTCCTGCTCTGCTGCACAGACAAGACACACCCAGTTGAGTGACAGAGGCTTTTACCCTATTACAGTCATCTCATAAACAGCTTCCTGACCACAGTCCAGCAGTAGTATAAACATTGCTGTAGATAACACGTCTGAAGACTCAATCATATTCCTTCATATGCTAGATTGAAGGGGCTACGTACAAAACTAGCAATAATTTTTTGTGTCCTTTACACAGTATTATGTACAAAGATTTTCAAATGTAGACTTAACTATTCTACGTTTCTATGATTCTACAAGTAACTGTCACAGACCTGTTTGGATAGTACTTACTGTCTGTGCTCTTACTTTTAGGTCCACATTAATAAAAATGTAGACAGAAATTTGAGCATCTTACTTTAAAATAAGCTTTTAGTCTGTCTTTCTTGTGTTCAGCTACAATCAGCAGAGGGCACAAATAACAGGATATTTCCAGCCAGCCATCTGATTATACTCACATTTCAAATAATGACACGTCTAAATCTAATTATTTCTACTTTAATTCATAGCCTCTGATATTTCAGTACAATCTTAGACTAACCTATTTGTTTTCCCTCATTGTTAGGAATTTTATCAAAAATACAAAATGAATAATTTCCTTAAATTCAATTTTTTCCTTTAACTCCTCTTTTTATTAGCAGGATGTTATATGATAAAGACTTAAATACTTCCCTCACTTCTTCCTACAAAGAGGCTTTGTCCTTCTCTGGCCTTACTTCACCCAGATTTCTGAGATAGTGTTTAATTTATCATGACTATCTATCTTCACTGTTGGTGTCCTGGACTAAATCCTAGACAGTAAAATAATACGCTGTAATATGGAAACAAGAATGCCTCAAGGCAGGTTGAAACTGTTCTCTTCCCTGTCCACATGCTTCTTTTCTCTATTCATCTTCATAATTGGAGATCATAGTAGTAGTTTCTGACTTCATCAGCTGAATTTATCACTAAAGGATTTGTTCAATAGCTAATTAACATGATAAATTAGTGTAATTTTAGCATTTATTCACAATCCACCCAAATATACTATGTTAATTTACCATGCCACAAGATGACAACTCACAATATTGGATATCCTTTACTTTCATCTTACTTCCATTTCACCAAAACACTGCTTCACATGACAGGGAACACTTATTCAATTTGATTAATGCTGGCAGATTCTTACCTTGTGTTGCAATGTAGTGACTTGGTCTCTGATATCCCTAAAACAGCAATATAAGTTGGTTTAAGCACCATATTACTAACAGAGAGGGGAATATAAAGCATAAGCCTCCTACAGAATTCTTATCTCTAGACATTGTTTTCAGAGCAAACCAATACTTAAGAGCAGCATGAAGCTCAAAACCTAAAAAAATGAAAAAACCTAAAAAAATACTGAAAAGGTTCAAATGACAACAAATAAGATGGAAATAAGAATATCTGACTTGAACAGACATTGTAGCATAACTAGGAGTATTCTAGATGGGTCCCTTCGGCCTAAAAATTAGTCCTCTATTGACATTATCTGCCCAGATGAACACATAGGGGCATCTATTTAAAATTTAGTAAAAACTGTCCTTGTCATAAGATTATCTCAGTAGTTGACCTGTGTTCCCAGCTTATCCAATATGAAAAAATACACACCTTTTGTCTTATTTTAAATACAGAATTATTTTAAGGCACAAAGAGGTATGTACCAGAGTCGTAACTAATGGGGACAGAGCTTGACACTGTGCTGTGTGAACAGAACCAAGCTCCTACTGCAGTGAAATCTTCAAAATATTTTACACTACCACACAAAGTGTGCATCAATTAGACTGGACATGATACACACAAGTATATACACATACATATATATATATATAGGTAGATAGATAGATAACCCTATACACCGAAGCCTTTCCAGTTAGCTGAGTCTGTGCCAATGCAAACAGTACTCTACAACATACATTGGCTGCATACAAACTACAAGACAAAGAGGTGCTGCTCTGGAGGAAATAACCCAAATATATTTTGACCAGCAATATTAGCTACAGAAAGGAAGGCAACTTTAGTTTAGCTGGTAAGAAGACAACACAGAATTTCACAATGTGCAAATGTTAAAGAAATAACTCCAATTATTTTCCAGGTTACAGTTTTATTAGGTCACTTGTTTTAAGTATTTCATTACACAAGGGCACAATTCCTTGGATTCCTGATATTCACAAGATGCTACTAATGTGAAGGACTTCAGTGTACCCAAAGATTTTATATCCTTTTCCATGGACTGCTTCATTATCCTGTCTCGAGTGAGAGCACCTTCCTCTGGTGCTTATGAAAAAACTTCTGAGTATCTTACCCTTGGCTTTACAAGAGACCAAGATTAGATGAAATGATTAAAATTTCTCCTGGAGTCCTTCATATCAAGCCCAATTTTCAAATTATGAAAATGAAACCTGTGCTATACTGTTTTTTACACTCAGTAATGCTTTCAAGAAGGTGGTAAAAGTGTCACTTTACAATTGCAAAGTGCCAGTTTTAACTTGTTGCTTTCCTGTCTGGTTATAATAAGATTCAATTCACTTCTAAACAAGAGAAACAACATCCTCAAGGAACTATAGAATTATTACAAGTCTGGGAGAATTTTCTTGTTTAAGGCCCCAAGCAAAATATCATGGGCCTAACACTTCAAAGAAATTGCCATGTTAAAACACCAAAAGAAAAAAACAGTGATATACCTGGAGCTAAATCTTTATAACCTGGAAAGTTAAGAGAGTCTTAAATAATTTATCAACTAACACTGGACAGGAAAAATTAGTAAGGTGCAACAGTAAAGAAAAACAGCCAACGCCATTTATTTTAAAAACACTTCTACTAGCTTTTCTAGTATCTTTTGATTTACTTTGGAATTACTTTGAATATAACAAATTGCTTATTCCTAAGGCATTCATCAAATAAAAGTTGTATTTTGCTAATCAAAACATCTGGCAGAATTTGTTCAAAATCCCTGTTTGTATATTTTTTTCATTTATAATTTAATTTGTATTTTAATCAAAGTGTGAAATTTCAAACTTTAGAGGTTTTCTGCAGAAGCAAGTAAATTTCTGTGTTAATATAGTTTTATATATATGTTTGCGTATATACTTTGTAATACCTAAATTGTTGCTAAAAACAAACAAACAAACAAACCAACCCCCCCAAAAGGCCATCATCCCTCCCTTTTTGCCAAACATAAATTACAACTACTTCACAGGTACATTTTCAGACAAGTACAGTACGGCATACAATCCAGCTTCTCACATACAAATGGTAAGGGGAAAACAAAACTAGTGGCTAAAGCCACCATTAAAAAAAAAGGTGAACAGCAAACTCTCTTTAGGAGAGAGGTTCACCTGACTTATCTATCAATATTTAATAAAATTCAGAGCTATGTTACAAGGCTAAATTATCTTTTCAAAAGAGGTACAAAAAATATTCACACAAAAGGAAATTTTTTAAAAGAACAGATGAGACAAATTAGATGAGGCATGCATAGTTATTGACTGATAAAAATAGAAGAGGAAAGTAATTAATAACAATATCTATATTAAATATTTACAATAGGATGCCGTTATTCACATATAGTGGTACTTACATCCCTGTACAGCCAAATCTACAGCCCAAACCAAAGTCAGATGTGAAAGAAAGCACAACAATGTCAGTGAGTACTAGGACGTAGAACAAGGAAAGTGTACATTTTGTTCTTAATAAAAGAAAGATTTCAATAAATTTGTAGGCATTACATGCAATAATTTCACATAGAGAAGCTGGCAAGTTGAGAGGGAGAAAGCTGTGCAATCCACTCACATCTATGTAGTTGGCATTAATGTAATCTGAAGATGGATCATCTTCAACAGGTTGCAAAATCACCCTGGAGTGGTCATCTGTAAAAACCAAGTGGTTACAGCGCCTTTTTGAAGTGTGATTTTTAAGTAAGATATTACAGTAAGTCACTGAGAAAACCAAAATCAGCTGGCATAAGTGTCTCACAATTTACAATCCTTATATAGTAAGTGTTTACACAGAAGTAAAAAGAACCATTTTGTCTGAGGTCTCAAATTACTTCAGAAACATTCACTAATCCTCATTAAGTGTAGCTGAAAGGTATAACGCTGTTACGTGCGGTTAAAAAGACACAAAGAAACCAGGTTACTTGCTCAAAGTCCCTTTCAACATCAGCTCCGCTGATGGCAATCTAGAAAACCAGAAGTCCTGATTACTGTTTCCTTACGTTGGACCCTAGATGGCTTCAGTTCATACTGAGACATTAAAGAAGATAAGGAAGTCACAACATAGGTGTTGGCAATGCACTTGGGATTCCATGAAGAAGTAACTCTACCCGTTCAGGGACTTCTCCAGTAGCTTCATTCCTGTGTGTTCAATTACATTTGTAAAATAATAACAAAATGCCAATTAATAGAATTAACATCCAAATGAGTACTAGCTTGTCACTGTAATATGCTTACCACAGCTTTCACAAGAGAGATGCAAATGCAAAATTCAGACTGAGTTATAAAAGTAATAAATTTGAACTGCGAAGGAAAAAAAAAAAAAAAAAAAGAAAAAAAAAAAAAGCTGGAAAAACCACTTGTCCTCCTTTTCCGCTTGGAGTATTAAGCAGCTATGCCACTGGAGACTTGTAAAGAGAGAGAGAACATGACACAAGTAACACACTACAGCTATCGCTCAAACCAAGTTCACCAATACTCACATGCTATAATGTTTCCATAGCGGTTCTTTGTTCTGTTTTGATCCTTCTTAGCGACATCCCAAGAAGCTGACTGCCCCTCAAAGAAACTCTATAAATAAAAATGTTCCGAAAGAAAACATTCTGACCATTAATTTATCTCCAGAAATAACAGTTTAAAAGACCTGCCCTACCATAAAGTAAGTTCAGCTTTGCTTGTCCATTCTGGTCACCTAGGCAGTACCATGGTACAGAAATACAGCTAGAGTAGACAGGAGTCTCTCTGGAGTCTCTCTCTCTCTGACTGCTACAGGTCAATTGGCAATTCACTAAGGGACTTCCAAAGGGATTTCAAATCCTGGCATCGCTGGAGGGCTAAACTTGCTCAGATATCCTTGCTATGGAGGGACAACAGTAAGCTGAGAAAGCACAGGGAGTCCGATCACCCTTCTTACAAGACACAGTAATATATAACCTGTTTACTACAGCATTATACTGCTTTCTTCATATTGCTCACTACTATGGCTTTACGTCCTACAGAGCCACCAGGAAGCCTCCTCTGCCAATATTCATTGTTCATGCTGGTTTTCTTCACATCCCTCCTTCTAGCCACTAGCAAAATTATCCTACATTTTTGAACTCTTAAGAAGAGTTTGATCTCTCAGTAGTGATAGAAGCAGCTTTATTCCTCCTTGGCTTTTTCTTCATTGCCCGTAGATATTTTACAGCTGTTGCAGGTTTATGCTATTTTTTCCTTCCAGATGTTCTCTTATCCTGATCTGGGTAAGTTACTTTCAGAAAGTACACAGTAGCCATGGAAACAAAACTTGAACGCATGCTCAGAAGCCCAGGACAGAGCAAAGATGTCATGTATGGTAACAGAAGTAGTAAGTAGGAAAACACCCGATGTGGCAACAGGGACCACCCTCCCTCCCAGCAGTGGTTGACACTTGCTCTTAGCCCTGAAGTTAGGCAGAGCATAGCGAAGCATATTTAAGTAAAAGAGAGGAAAAGAGAATAATATTCTTTTAAAAACCAGACATTTATTTATTCCAGTTTTTATGTTACAGTAGAGACAGCTGCAGAAAGGAGAGAAGGTTGAAAACTGAGTCAGAAGAGGTTACTTACTCAGAGAAAACTCATTTTAAACCTAGCTTTATTGAGAGTGACCTTGGTAGTACCATTCCCATCTTTACTGTGCGCCCTGCCTGATATTCTAATCCCAAAGAATCACAATAGATTCAGAGATCAGAAGCAGAAGGAATCTATACTCATCTTCTATATCTAGTGCTGGGATTTTTTTTTGCTTCTACTTTAACATTAAAGTTGTAAGTAGACATGCTCAAATCTAACTAGAACTTCAAGATTATTACCGTGGCATGTCTTTACTGCTTCTCAGCTGGAGTTTATTCCCAGTATTGCCCTCTTGAGATGCCATAATAAATCATGACAGTGCTTCCAGTCAGTGCTTCTCGCAAAACCAACCAGGTTAAATCTTTAACATAATACAGGAGATTTGCACTGAAGATGGCTCAGAAAGCTCACAGAAACTAATTACAAAATTTCAACTAAAAAGCATCAATAAAAGGGTGGCAACTTCTTACAATATGTCAAAAAGATTCAGCAGGCCATGTCTTCTTATACCCTAAGGAATACACGTGGGTTTTTTTTCAGCTACTTGTAAAGGCTCAAACGACTGGTCTCCATTCACTATTTCACTTTTGGATTACACATACAGGAACCTTACGCCTGCTTATCTTTGTCTCTTTTTCCCTTAAACCCATGACATTTAGTTACATTCTTCTGCAGTGCAATGCAAACAAAAGGCTCTCCCTTTCCAAGGAATTTTTTCCTAGCAAAACCCCACTACTGAAGGTCTCACCTCATACTCCTCTTTAAATCCATAGCTGTCAGAGGTCTTCATTAGGTTAATATGCTGCAGGAGATCAGCCACCCTGATGGCAGGGTGCAGCTGCCCGGTCTGGTATGGGGATTCTGTGCCTTCGCAGAGGTAACGAGGGACATCCAAGAGCCGGCTGGACTCTGCTGTCACACTGTGATTTTCATCTGTATTTACAAGAAAGCCATACATTAGGTACCTGCGGAGCAATAACACGTGCTGCCATGCATATCACATCTATTTTCAACCTCTTCCTTCAAAAACATGTCTGATTTCTGAAAGCGCAAAGCTCTTACTCTCCAGCACATACTTTGAAGTACATGAAGGAATTTAACTGCAAACACATACAAAAGTTTGCAATTCTTCATCCTGCACTAAAGATGTCTGAAGGGCATTTTATTTGAAGCTACAAAACTTTATGACATTAATGTACTTGGGAACTCCAGCCTCTATCACCCAAAGTAACTTTTTTAATGGCTAGTATGTATCAACAGAAATACTACACCTTGAGCAATAAATTAGAATAAGTCTGTAGTGGTATCAGCACATCATTTGTCTAAAGCCAAGAAACAGTAAATTGATATCCCAGTAAAAAAGAGAAGCAATTATCCTACCACTTCAGAACACCACCTCTATTTGGGAAGACGAATCAGCACTTCAGAGTGGCCATTTCAACTGAGGTCTTTTAGCAGATAAATGAAACTTGAGTATGCTGATTCCAGTCACAGTTTTTGTTCTATACAAAGTCCTCTCTAATGCCCTATGCTACACACCAATCCTCTAATCAAAACCAAAGGTCAAACCTACATGAAGTGATCACATTTTGACAATCCCTCCTATTGAAATAGCCTTTTAAAACAATTAGAAACAGCATTTCAAATGTATTTATAGGGAAAGAAAAATTCTAATTGAAATATTTTTTGGGAAAGTAGCTACTGAAATGAGAAGTGGGGAGCTGACTCCTCATTTTCCTTGCAAAGGATCAATATTAAGAAGTAAAACACTTCAGGAAAGAGAACACTCCAAGAACTGTATTTTCTAAAATTCCACCAAAATGCAAACCCCATTCATTCCTTCTGAAATGAGGTCTCCTAGTAAGAAACCCAATTCTTTGAACTGTCACACAAGTCGCTAATTTCAGTACATTTATGTCCCACTAAACTGCCGAATAATGTGACATGCAGCAGTCACTTCATATTGTAGTGTTACCCATATTAAATCATACACATTTCAAACCACCTCAGGATTTGCAGTTTCCCCCATTCCTCACAGTATACTTACCAGTAATAGGCACTTTAACCCATTGAGGCAGCAAAAAACAATGAGTGAAAAGAAAATGAGAAATTTATTTCAGGACTATATTAGAAAATGACTAAAAGAAAATGACATTAAAAGTTTTTAAAGCTTCACAATAGGAAACAATGAAGGCCGTTTTAAAAATATAAGGGCCACATTATTATGCCGGCAATGTAACGATAGGAATAGGAACTTGAGAAAAGTAAAATTGTCATACTAACTTAGTGCTAATGTACACAGAATGGAGAGTAGCATTAATAACCTATACATGAAGAAAAAGTGAACTAGTACAGCTACAAAGTAATAAGAGCTTCATATAAAATAACATGTCCTATAATTTATAGGCTATAACATTTTGCTAATCTCTACATAAAACAGAGAAAAACTGTTCTGTGATGCTGGGCTAAGCAAGGGCTATATGAGGGTATAGTAGGCCAAACGATCTAGTTCCAAAGGACCATGCTTAGAGGTACACAACCCTTCTACATGGTATGCCAAAAGCTTGCCTACTTCCTCTGCTATTTCAGTCCATGCAATTAAAAATTATTACCTCTTCCAACTAGTATTGCTTTGCCTATAACAGGAGGCTATCATACCCTGAACACCATTACTGGTTTATGGAAATGCAGACAAGAACTATTAAACTGTTTTTCAATTCATTCCTTGCCCTTACTGATCACAGCTGCTCATATGCGTCTGCCACAATGCAGTGGCAACACACTGATCTTTGGAATATACTTACAGATTAAATGAGCTATTAGGTTTAGCTTTTCAAGTGTCACCAGAGAGCACCTATGTAGCTTGTAAGTGCCTGAAATAAGGCTAAAAGAGACAAGAAGATCAAGAAGATCTCAGAAGAATTTCAGGGAAAGACTAATTTTCCGTAAGTCCACTAATACAATTTCAGTAAGTATTCAGATTTACTGAGTTTAACCCTTTGCTCTTTCAGGCAATGGTGCTGTTTCACTCATAAACTTCTAAAACCACATGGTTAGATTTCCTTGGCCTCAAAGTGGAAGGCTCCAGCATCCAACTGCTCTGATACATTATAAACTGTCTAGGACATGACTGTAGTCAAGAGAATGGTACCTGCAAGGCTATCGAAAGGAAATGGGCAGAATACGGCTTGACAAATTTCACAAATGGTAAGTATACCCAGCTTGACGAAGACCAAAGACTACTCACAAATAGGTATTTGTTCTCAGTCCCATAGGACACTTTACACGAAGATTTGGTACACTTTCCACCAACATTTTTACCCACTATTTGCATAATGGGATAGAAAATACCCGGATAGCATATGCAGAGGGCATAGATAAGACATCACAAGCACGTCAGAAGTAGAGAATCATATTTAAAAGTTATCTTGATTATTTGGGAGACAATACAAAAATCAACACAGCAAATTAAACAGTGAATGCAATATACTGTGTGTAGAAAATATATCAAATAAATAAATACAAAATGGAGTAATGGACTGGGTAATGATAACTGGGATTTTAACAGGTAACTGAATGCAGGTCAGCAACATAAGCACAATAAAAAAAGGACAAAATACAGTTCAGGTAGCAGGAGCACAAGTATGGTATGAGGGTACCTACTCCACTCAGCTCAGCATTGAGACTTCTGAGAACTGTACCTGATTTAGTGTACCACAATTTAAAAATTTGTCCTATGAACTGGAAAGTGTTCAGAGGAAAAGAATGGTAAAGTTAGAAAACATGAGCTGCAAGATGATGAGTGAAAGATCTGGGCTTAACTATATAAGAGATAACTGAGTACATGTGAGCCTTTCAAAAGATAAAAGACTGTTCTAAAAGGACAGGAGTGTGTCAGTTCTGCATATTTTCTATGAGTCTCTCAAACGGAAATGGCTCAATCCACAGCAACGAAGATTTAGCCTAGGTGAGTCCAGTTAGGAAAAACTAAGTGTGAGCAATAATAATAATCAGTAGTAACACCCAGACAATAGTAACTAATACTGAAAAAATGGATCTTTGGGTCCAAATAATACTCGTATGGACTGGAATTTTATTTTTATATCAGTTGCCATTAAAGAATTTATATTATACCTATAATGTCCCATCACAGAAACAGAGGAAGGATTAAATTGCCTCTAGGTCCCTTTAAGTTTTACGTTTAGGAATCTAATTTTCAACCTTAATTTATATTTATGTCCACTTCCTGATGTATTTTTTTTTTATCCTAAAATAAACTTAGCAACTGACTGAAACTCAATACTGCACATTTTGCTTATCACACCAAGAATTCGGGTACAAACTACACTATTATCTTTGTATTTAAAAAACCATAAAACGTGTTCAGTGTCAGATGCGATACAGAAGTCAGCACATGGCCACATCTGCTGTTCTTTTTAAGTGAGTACAAAGTTGAAAAACTTACAGATTAAAATAAATTGAAATATGTAATTAATATAGGTATACAGGAATATTTGTACAGAACCTACAAATGAAGTTGTTGTTTCTTCTTGGGTATTATGGAAGTTTTTTTCTTTGCGGTTTTTATTTTCATTCTTGTTAGTTAGAAAATTGAGCTTTGGGTGCCAAATAATGCTAATATGGATCTGAATTTCATTTTTATGTTATCTCTCAATAGAGTTCTAGTTCCACATGTCACTTAATTGGAACTCAGTTTGAATGCTCTGGGGAGAAAAATTTTAGCATTTTCCATTTTCCTATTTCCTCATTTACTCTTCCGTTAGCCCTGACTAGGAATAACTTCCTAATAAGAACACAAAATAATTTTTATTCTAAGAGCAGTGTCAGTCTAATTCTGAATTGCTAATCTGAATGTAGAGTTATATTCTGACAACAGCATAGTATCTTTTACATAAAACAAGCTGTTTCAACGTTCAGTCATGCAAGGAGACAAAACTCATGCAGGAATTGATAATGAAGGACTAGGGTCCTCACCTAACACAGCTGTCGGCACAAGTGGATCATTGGGCACTGTAGGAAAACAAAGCTCATGAAGAAATACATTACCCTCAATTTGTGTATGTTTAAGAATAAAAACAATACACTTCAGAGTACAACCAAGTGATAACTAAACCCCATTAATTTTACTACAACAGAAAACCAGAATGAATACACATTCCAGAATAAAAAAAGGAATGAAAGGCAGTGATTTTGGACTTCAGAAATGTAATGATAAAGGCAAAGAGATTCTTACTGAAGGGAGAAAAAGAAGACATTACATGCAATTTAGTTTCTGAAAGGGTTCCTCCTTCACTATTGTTCTTTTGCTTCACAGTAAAGGTTTGCTTTCATAGAATCAACTCCTTTTCCTTTAAACTCATCCTCTCATGTAATACCTGAATAGCTCATCTCAAAATAAAATGGTATTTCTTTAAAGCCTTCCAGGTAATTTTAAAAAATTATACACATATTTACAGTTAATAGCTTTTTTATGTGCAATGACAAAAGCTATTACTCTTAAAGAGCACAGGAAAATCACAGATACTTAGATGCAGATGCTGGAATAAAACTCATAGATTTTTATCACTTGTTATCACAACAAATGATAGAACCACGCAGAGACAAACATGTTGTTTTGGACAGAAATGTCTGGAATCCACAGTGTGATTTTGTTCCAATTTGGGAAAAAATTAAAAATGCCAACATCTCTGTGGCAAAATTGAGACCCAGTTCTCAAGTAAATTGCCTAAAATCCTGGAAGCTTAGACAGCTCCTTGCCTCCACACAGATGACGGTGAGGATAACTGAACCCTCCAATGCCCCAAAAAATCACATGTTTAAGACACTAGAAAACGGTGATGCCAAATTCTTTGCCAAGCAACCAAGACAGCTGTGGTGGCTGGGACTCATGGGCTCTTGGTGTCAAGTCAGTCCATCTGGAAGGCTTTCTAAATGCCTGGCAGCCCTGGTTCTCTAATAGCCATGAAGGGTCCTGATGGGTACTTAGCCTGGGATCCATCATAACTCAGTCCAAATCAAACTGCCTTTGCAAACCTGCCTCCATAGATTTTGATGACAATAAGACACCAAACTTTGGAGAATTTTTAAACAGTTTCAGCCAAAACTGTATAGAAAAAATAATAGGCTGATGCTGAACTCCTATTTTCAATTGGTTATGAGACACTTACAATGTTAGCACTGTGCAGTTTGGTAGGCTTCAAGAAACTGAGCAATAATCCCTCTGCCAAAATCTATTTCCCTTATAATAATCAGGAAAAAACTGAAGAGCCTTACAGGATGAGTTTTGCTTAAGCATGGTAGGCAAGAGAAAGGAGATGGAGTGCTTTTCCCAAAAGATGGCAATTCAGAAGCAGCTCAGGCTGCTCAGATCTGTTTAAAGGCAAGCCACAAGTTCACGTGGCGGTGAGAAGGGCATGTTCCCACCAGCTCCATGGCAGAACTGCAACTCTTTGGTAACTTATATACTAGTCTTGAGGTATCCACTGAGTCTATCAGTGGAGTATCTCACTTTTGAGCAAGACACAGTGCAGAAGCTAGGAGTTACACCCAGCAAGCAAGCATGCTGCTTATGGCAGTAGCTATAACCCAGACACTTAACAGCCAGAAATTCAAACTGCCAAACTTTGCAAAATGAGACAGTTGTCAAGTCTATGAAAAAGGAATACAAATACAGGTAAATTCGTAGATATTTTAACAAGCTTGCTCCCAAACTTCACAAACAGCATCAGCATTTGTTTCCTTCTAATGTCCTTACTGCCAAAAGAAATTAATTTGGATCTCACATAATTATTCATTATAGTCACGGCATTACACAGTAATTTTTAACAGGTTGGTATTAAACATCCCCATGAGGGAAAACTCAATTGCAGATTTTAATTGAAATATTCTAGAAGTATAATATTTTTCCTAGAGCAAGTAACAACGCATACTGAAAGTACACATAAATATTTTATTAATTGGCCACAGATCAATAAAGATAACATATGAACAGCCTTACTCAACCTTTGGATTTACCAGTGTTCCTAGAAAACCTGGAGCTTACAACAATTTTCCTTAAAAGGTAGAACTGTTTTCCATGTTTCTTATATTCACCTATCCTCCAGAGTATCTATCAGTGTTGTACTTACATCTGGGGCTGAAGTTATGAGAGTCCATAAATGTGATTGAAAGGGGATCCTCTGCATGCAGGGTGCTCTGGTCAGCATAACTCCTATCCATCGCATTCACCATGTGTGTCATCTCCTGACGGGTGGTACCCATGGCATCCTTGCGCTTCTTTGCGAGTTTGCTGCCCAGCCAAAAAAAAACAAACCACCAAACTGCCTTAATACTTCATGAACACTTATGTCTACAGCAGTCATTACCTATAATCCTGAGTGACTGAAAAGTTTGGCTGATTTTCCAGTGTACAATTTTTCCAGCATGAAGTTGATAAAACTATGCACCCTGCTATGAAAGAGTCACGACCGCGTGTTTTCTATACACACACAAATGTGGTAATGGAAGTGCCAACTTCTGTACCCTGGCAATATTTTTTTTCCTGTGGAGTAATTACACTAATATAAACAAATTAGAGAATATAATTACATTTTAACTGAAATGATAAATAAGAAGCATCTGTGCATGCAGTTTTATCAACCATCTCCATTTAAATTGGTGGTTTGATTTTATAAATGGATAATTCATTCACCTTGCTTGCCTTGTTGGGAAGAAATTATTTAACCTTCTAAATTTGTTAGTAAAAGTCCCTATGAAATAACAAAAGAGAAGTAATTATTCAATATGGATTCATATTACCTTTTATTTTAAAAGTTGTTCTTCCCATTCAGTACACAAAATAAACATGACACCACACTTTGTTCCTGATACTGAAAGCTGGCTCTTTAAAAAATCAAACAAAATCCCCCTCATCACTCTACCCTTTCTTGAAGTTTGGGAACACCTTAAATTTTGACATTACCAGTCTTACACTCTGAGTTCGTCAATGTTAAGCAGCAATCAAACCTGTACAACCAAGTCCCCCAAATTAACAGCCAATGCCTTAAAGTACATGCTTCAGAAATATCTCTCAATTTTTCCTTCTGAGGAAGAACTGGAAGTGATTTTCACTGCCTCCAGAAGCCAGATGGAAGCACATAATATAATTCAATTATCACTTAGAGCCTACTACTCTTAAAGCATAACTAAGAAGTACACAGAGCAGCATGAAATACGCCTTGGTTCTGCAGGAACCTTTGACATACATTAGACTGTTCTGAAACCTCCCTATTTTAATCTGAAGCTCTGACTGCAATACAATAGGCAGCCAACCTGCTTATTTGGATAAATCTGACACCAGGTAGGAGAGAAACAATCACTGAAAAATACTAGCTTTTTGAAAATGTATGTTTAAAACAAGCTTTTCCTGCATAAAATATCACCAAATATCCTGCTAACTCTTTAGACAGCGTTTGTCTTACATTTCTCTGACTAAAAAACCTGCTTGCTCTTCCTCTATTCTCTAACAACTTTTAATATTCTGGGCTGCACTCTAACAGAAGACAAAAAGAATGTTAGCGTAAATTATCCATCCATTTACTTCTCAAGTCCTGGGAACATTCACCAGAAAAGACCTACACCACTCTGCAGGACAGGAAGCACTTCATGGCTTTCTGTATTTAAGAAAATGCCTAATAGATGATTGTCTCTTAAGATAATACCCTTGGTTCACAATAAGGGGTCACAAAGTAGGACACAGATGGAGAAAGCGCTCCTGCGAATAGCAAAGATTCTTTCAGTGATCAGACTCATCTCCTTATTTTGTTCCCTCTTTCCCCTCCCCACGTTCTTTTCCCCATTTTCCAGATAGACTAGTTGGAAAATTACTACTCAGTAACTGCATTGCTACAAGAATCCCAAAGATGGTCTCTAAACCTATTCATTTTTTTAATCAAACCCTTGAGCTGTACATGTGTGCATCAGTTGTTCAGTGAAAGCTAAATAAAAAAAAATCCAATAATGACATTTGGATGCCTCTCTAAAATTCTTGATTTTATACATTTACTCCACACATTCCTATTTACTTAAGAGAAGCTGGTTTTGGTGATACTCTGGTAGAACAAATGAAGACCATTAGAACCTCCAGAAGGCTTATAACTGATTCCCAGTACTACCAAAGCATTCACAGAATTGGCATTTCTAGTTCAGACTGTTTTTTCAAGTTTCAAAGCCTTTCAGATAGCCTCTGTAGACTGAAGTTGCCTTTTTCTAATGCCATCACAGAAATGCAAAAAAAACCTATTACATCTCATCTCTCGACTATATTAAACTCCTCTTTGAAGCGTCACTTTTTAACAAAACTTGCTAGCTATGCTAAATAAATCAACAGCTATTAAGGCTTTCAAGTTATTAGCTTATTATAGTAGCTACTTTCTAATACTTATGCTCTGCTTTAACTCCTAAAAAGGCCTATTGTGTTGCAGCACTGCAACCCAAAGCTGCTGGGAAATGGGAAGACAGCTTTATTGTTCAACAGCTCCTGGCTCCCCGGGGTTTGAATTCTTCTTCCTTTCCTTTTTTACCTTCCCTCACTCGGCTAAAGGCACATGTAATCTATGCTTCAGGTAAGCAAATCATCAGGTTTAGGTCCTGGAGGCTGACAGAAAGTGTAAATGAGTCTCATTATCTGCTAAAGGATCCAGTGGGGTGAAACTGTGCAGGTGCGTGTTTCAGTGGGAGCTGGAGGGGAAAAGTTCTCCATCATAGGATGAAACTGCGCGGTTAATGATCTTGAGCTGAAGCAATTGTTATTTCTCAGAATAAACTGGAGAATGGCAGTTGGCTAAACCAGCTCAGCAGAGAGGTTTTGTTATTTTTTAAAAAAATTTGGAAGTTTTTTTAAAGAATTCAACTAATCTGCTTAAAAATGTGGAAGTGCATCATTATGAGACACCAAGTTCATCAAAGCACTTGAGTGCATTTTTAGATCACCTCTTAACCCAAGCACATTTATTTAAAATTAAGAATGGGTGTAGCTGCTTTGCTCAATCACAGCCAAAACTGCTGCAGCCCTTACAAAAACTCATTTGGTAAACATGTATTAGAAAAAGTCAATTTTGCTTCAGTGAAGCAAAACTTTATGCAAACCAATGTCATAAAGCGAGGTCCACACTTTAAAATGTGTATACAACGCACTTCACAAGCAATAAACACAGACCACTTCACAAAAAAATATTTCTGTAAAGCAAGAAAAGAGTTCGGTACCGCAGAAACAGAAGTGATATTCTGCCATTGGTAGGAGAGACCTATTTAGGAAAGTTTGGCATTTGCCTATGATCTGTGTAGGGAAAATTGGTGCACAGAATCACTACTCATCCAAAATGTTAAGAATGAAAGATTTTTGATTTACAAGCACAGTTCTTTCGCTGGGAAATGGGGAAAGAGGTTTCTTCTTTAGTGTTATGTGTCGCTGTGAATCACAATGCAAATTAAATTATGATTACAATAAACTAAAATGATAGTTATGGGAAAAAACTGTAGCAAAAAGTGAAAGTCTCAATATACAGTTAGAAATACAATATCCCTTTAAAAAAAAAAAAATAACAGGTAAGAATAACAGGAACAATGATACAAATCATCTTTCAATCCTGAGAATAAAGAAAGGTAACTTTCAATAAAACTTTAGGAAAATTATAGAGGCTGTTTTTCTTTTTTAAAAAGGGATACTGCATCTTTAAAACATGTAAAATAGTAAGTCACCCGTGTTCTACTTACAGATAGTAGGAGTAAGAATAGTAGCTCCTCCTGGCAAGCAAATCACAGACAGTGGAAAAAGAGAAGCAATGGTGAATGAAAAGCGTGACTCTGTCACATTCAATAAAGCAGAGAAATGTGCGTTTAAAAAAAAATTGGAAAATTCATGTTTCTTTGGTTAGCATTTCAACTTGCTCATGCACAAACTAGCCTTACTTTGCCATGCAAGTAAAAAAAAAGACACACTAGCGTATAAAAATGATCTGGTTTTAGAAAGATCACTTGAGAAAATTACATGCTGAAATTTCATTTATTGCCAAAAAAATTGAAAATTAAATGGATTGTGTATTTTCAACATGCAGCTCAGCATAATATAATGATTACCACCTAGATGTCATGAAATGAACAGCTGTGTACGAATCTTGTGCAGTAAATAGGCTTTTTACTTTTCAGTTACAAAAATTAAAGATTCCATTAATAAATACATTTAATCAGAAAACAAATTTCATGTCATTCATTTTAACATCTTTATGAGTACACAGGTGTATACATATATGTTTGTATGCATACTATATGTAGCTATATGAGTACACACATGTTAAAGAATGCACATTCACAACAGATATGTGTGTACTGACATATACACCACACATTTCCTGAATGCAAACATATGCTTCTATTTTAAAATCTTAGTTGGAAATGCTGATGTAGTCATGCTAAGCATTAAAAACATGGAAGGTAAACAAATGGAAGGAAATGAAGGACATTTGGAAAAAGTCCAACAATGACTGAAAATAAAAAATGGCATTGCTTGTTAAAGATGCAGTATCCCTTTTCTTAGCTGGTTTGATTACTCCAGTAAAACTCTTTAAGAGCTGTTAAGAGCTTCATTCCGGAAAACTTCAAACCAATTTGTACAGAATGATCAGGCAAAGCCTAAAACATCTCGAGCTCATGAACAAAACTGCTTAGTACTCCATTTTTCAATAAAATGTAATGCTGCATTTAACCAGTTTGAGATAGTGATGGCTGTGTATACAACTTACGAAACCAATGAAAATGTGGAAACCATTGTTTTATTGGCTTTTCAGTGTAATAAGTTGCAGTCAATTCAGGTACCAAAAGGGATACTACATAATGGATCACTGACTACGTACACTACAGAAGATGATTAAAATGGATTTGGTTTTCAGTCCCACCACAGCTAAGTGTGTTGATGTAAGTTTGAATGCATCAGGGTTTTTACAGCTGTTCCTGGCTTCACGACATGAATGGCCCTGATTCACTAGATGGACTGAATTAGCTCAAGTATACAAAGGTTTTCTATGCTTTTTGTAAAAGAACTTGACTAAAGCTGGTATTAAAAAAAAAACTGTCCACTTTCCCTTGGGCGGGGGGGAGGGGTGAATGGTACACACCTATAACATACACAATACATAACCAATTAAACTATCATGATGAAAAATTGCCAAATACAAAATATCCAAGTTAATTTTGCACCTATTTTGAATACAAAATAGTACAGAAGTTTATAAATGTTGTGTGCTTTAGAATGATAATCAAGTATCATTCCTAAGAGGGTACTGCCTTTACAGGTTCAGAGGAAGGAAGGGGAGAAAGGGGGAAACTTTAAACTACTATTTCATGGACATAGTTAACTTCCTTTCATCAAAAAATTCAACAATGAAAGTACGAGTCTGAAAGGACTTCGAATGCAAGAGGTAAAAAGGATAGGAAAAAAACATACATTGAATTTTAGGCCTTTTGTTTGTTTGGTTTTTGTTGCTTGAAAAACTAGCCAATCCCATCTGTAAGTGACTGACATTATAAAGTGGTATACAGTCTCTCTCCCTTTCACACACAAACATGCGCACACACAGTTTTCTATTAAGCAAAAGGGGACCACTGCATCATGCACTGAGAAGATGATCCTCCCAGCACACACCCCACAATAAAGCTATAAAATATAATTTTTTCCTAAAAGCTGAAAAACAACATTTTGTTTGTTTTTAAAAAGTTGAAGTTGTGTAAATAAAGTAAATCGTCTGACTGTATGTCATTTTTGCATAGGATGAGTTGGACCTTTCGCATATGTGTTAATTCTCAACCACAGAAGTAAACAACAGAGAAAAGTAAAAGCACTTTTGGGAAAAATCACATATGTAGCTAACTAACACAGAACACTGTAAGCATACCTAATGTTTCTAATGCAGACGTTTCTTCTCCAAGTTATATATCTCCAGGGATAATTGTAAAGAGGCAATAAATTAAAAAAATCTAATGCAAACCAGTAATTATAACATATAGATCTTAGGTACAATTCTGATTTTTTTTTCCCCTTAATCTTTATAAGTAATAGCAAGCTGCATTTCAGAGGAACAGTCACAACATTTACAAATATACTTTTCATTAAGACTTCTGCAAAAGGCAAAGGAACACAATGCACACACCACCGGAAGACAAGGTCTTGTTCCACCCAAGAGAAACCCACATGTGTCCTGTGAAGGGGACCCGCCAAGAAGGGGGTACACAGAAAAAGAGGAATTGGTTTTGATGTTCAAACTACGGATTTATAGAGCCATGTTATGAACTTTTATGCCAAGTTAAAAGAGTTGCAACTACTGGGAAGTTCAGACTTTAAATACTGACCGGGGGTAGCACAATTTACTATAGGTAGGAGCATTTGGATGTGGAGTTAGCATTGTACAGTGCCAGAAGATGGCGATATTGCTTACTAAGAAAGCACTGAAAAAATGAGAATTCATTCAAATTAATACACTTTAAAACAATTTCATGCACTAAGGACTAGCTAGATAATTTTACAGTGATGTGGTATGACTTTTAAGAAAGATTCCAGGTTTACAACAGCATAAATAGAGGTATAAAATTACATTATTTTGCAAGTTGGATAACACACAGAAACAAATAACTCATTAGAGCTGCATATAGAAAATAAAATTCATTAGGTGATTATAACATGAAAACCACAGTAAGTTATTCTTTTTTTACTTTGATTAAAAAGAAAAGGTTCTATGAATTTCAGTTCTACCTATTCTAATATTTTGTACGTTCCTCCAACTGCAACTTAAAACTAGTTGGAAACAATTGAGTATGAGAACAAGTATAATTACTGGATTCCAAATATAAAGATATACTCTCTTTAAATCCATCATAAGAATCACAGCAAACTCAACAGGAAACACAAAGAACTCATCAAAAAGCTGATGTGAGTTACTGGTGCTGAAACTTCTTTTTTTAAAGATACATTTAGTTATTGTTTGAGTTGGAGGACAAAAAGGAATAATCAGCACAGATAATTTTCTTACCTTTTTTTGACGATCAATATGACAACAAGGAGAAGTAGGATGAATACCAGAATTCCAGCACTTATTCCTGCTATTTTCACCACTCGATCTGTTTGTTTAGCTGGATCTGGAATCACCTCAGGTTCTTCTGTTGCTGCTGCTAAATGAATTAAAAAAGAAGTTGCTTAAATTTGTAAGCACTAGGGACAAGATCATCATCATTGGTGGTAATTTCCAAATATGTGTTTGCTTTAATACAGCAGCCAGAATATAGATACATGCATCATATGTTTATATGCCTGCACATATGTATATAGGTACACTATAAATTTCAATCTACATCCCATACATTTGCAACAACAAGATTACGACTACGGATGTGTGTATACAGGTGCATATATATATATAACTTGATGGATTCAGAAGTGTATATGCAACTAGATTTCCAAACAAGTTATTGTATTACAACGCTGAAGACAAATCAGAAATAATCTATCAACTAAATCACTGTTACTTCCTTCTTTAATGTTCTTTTTTCAGGTATTAAACGTGAAATATTTAACATTGACTATTGAGATTACATTAACTCACAAGCAGTAAATTAAACTCTCTTTTCCAAGCTGCAACCAGCACCCTTAATTCCAGTCCCTCTCTCCTTCATCCAATTTCAGTCCACCATTGCATATTAATTCACCTTACAGCATCTGGCCTGCAATCTGCATTCTACTGGGAATTTTGATTCTCCAAATAAGGTCACCCACAAAACGATGCCTAAAGTCAGCAGTAGTTTTATTTCTGTTTATAGGCTCTGAGAAAAGAAAAACTGCTGTTCTACACATAGATAAAACTGCTCTGTAACACAGAGCTTGAGCTTGCTGAGGCCACAGGTTACAGCAGAAAGGAAAACAGAATATATGTGAAAGTGCACAGCCATTCAGTCTGCACCTCTTTGCATCAGAGCCTGGTGTACAAAGGATCAGGAACATGGGGTTTTCCAGCCTGGCAAAAATATAAAAAAATATGAATAGGTTTCAGCCAGGGGTAAAATCTCATGGGGTGTTTACTTGTAAAATAGGACACAGCTCTTCAGTTCTCTAGTTCTTACTTTCTAAGGCTCCGGCTCAGCACTTCCCCTCTCCCCTGTTCACATGCACAGATAGGTATGTGTGCTTAGTCTCCCTCTGACCCTTCTTTTGCTCTCCACTCAGCATGCAGCGGGTGTCACTTAACCTCTCCCCCCCCCCAGCAGTTGCACATGGAGTAGTTACAAGCTGTTGGTATCATCATGCCTATGCCATCACACGGAAATTGTCCTTTACTCTGAAACCAGGATCCGTCTCAACAGACCACCAAAACAAGCAGAATGAAAAATAAGGTAATGCCACACCACAGGAAGACTACCACTCTCCTGAAAATCTGCTCCACAGGCCTTTCAGAAAGAGAGCGTAGTCAGTACCAGAGATTACTGGAATCTACTACTTTCTAGTTTTAACCATGTTACTCTGACTATTTCTCTTCAGGTTCCATATGCAGGAACCCATATTATCTTTTGAGGGACGGATCAAGCTGTTGTTTAAAATCACTCTGTTACTTGTTTCTATAACCTTTATCTCAGCAGTATCTGACCCACTAACAAACAACTTACCCTCAAAACAACCTTCTGAGTTAGGAACGTGCTATCTTTCAGACACCTCTGTGAGAGCTAGGCAGACAGTGAGAGATCTGGCAGTGCTTTAATCATAGAACATAATCATCATCATAAGACATCATCATAATCATCTCTCTCCCCTACAGCTTGAACTCTATCTGCTGAGAAATACTAAATGCTTCCTACTTTGTGTAAATATATGCTTGTATGCATACTTGCATACATAACATGCGTGGACTTAATACTGTATTTTGTTTGTATTATGTGCACTGTTGAGGTGCCTAGAGATAAGAGTCAGGATCAGGTAAGTGGTGTCTGCATGTGTAGCTGCATGCCCACAACACATACACACAAGCTAGAATTAATGCTGGACACACATATGATGCTGTCTAACAGAGGAAATGAGGGGCACGACTTTTGAGGTGGAACTGAAAGAAGGTGTCTGAAATTCTCAATGGCTAAAATGAAATCAACTCCCAGTCTACTATTAGCTGGGTTGGATGTGACAAATACGAATGAACATTTGATGAGCAGTAGAGCCAAAAGGTCAATCAGTAGAGTCAAATGACCAACCAAAGCTAAAATATAGATATGACAAGAGGAAAACTCCTCATGTTTGCTGTATAGGGCACTGAAAACCATCAAGGACATGGGAAGCATGGAAGCATGCTGGAGTAGGATAGTCACTGTGTCTGGGATTGCGATGAGTACAACGCGAGCGCACATGTGTAGCTCAGACCTTGCAAAGGTGAGAACTACTCAAGCTGCAAAATAACTAAAGCTTGTGCAAGAGGTTTAGTTCTGTGGATGGAGATTTAAGGCCAGGTCTTTGACAGATTTCAAAATATGAATCACAAGGATTGGGTGTGACCTGAAGACACACTTCAAAGCTGAATGCTAAAAAATACATCCAAAAGCTTTGAGCTTTCACCTCACTCTTTCCTGCAGAAAGACAGAGCAAGATTCATTGACAGAGCAAACTGCAGTATAGGTGCTTCTTACTGTTTGGTCACTTATAATGTTATTTAATTCAGAACAGTTACTTCAGAAAAACAACTATACACTTCTCAGAAAATCTGAAGGAAAGGCTACTGAGGGAGTTTATTCTAACTTTGGCATTGGTGTTTTACTATGTATTTTTGTAAGAAATTACTGAGTTTGGATTATCAGTAACTGTTCAAAATTGACCAAGTTTTTCACTGTTGCTTTTCCAATAACAGTGGAAAGCCAGGATGATATCAACTGCTTGCCCCTTTATTCTAGTTCCCTTACTAGAAACCACTTAAGTGGTTTGAAGTAAGAGACAGTAATTCATTCCAGAAACTTTAATGCTGCTTATGATGGTGCCCGCTAGAAACATATCACAAAGTCCTAAATTAGTGGAGAAAAACTATATTGTGGTGATAGCCTAAGTATAACAAGTGGTTGAGCTTCCTGTATCCAAAATGCTAAAACCTGTAGGCAAAATGCTACCCCTTTCCCCAGTATCAACAGGAAAATTGCTTTTGACTTAAATGAAGACAGGATTATCGTATGTATGTTTTCCAGCACCAGATAATACCTGCAGTCTCTAGACTGAATGTTGCATTTGGGGACTATATGAAAGCAATTATAGATATAAATCACACTGTAACCTATTATTTATGTGTATGTGCATTGCATGCAATAAGTATATTATTTTGAGGAAGCTACTGAATGTAGAATAGAATCATCTAAGGAAATGTAGGAATTTGAAAGTATTTCATATCACTTGCGATTTAATTTTGATTAAGTTTATTGTAATAAACATGCATACACAACCAAAGGACAAAACTACAGAAACCTGGCGCCTATGTGCCAAACTTAGGGATATAAGTTAGTGTCTCCTAGTTGCTGATTGCAAAAGAAGTAGAGCAGGAAGAGAAATTTTCCTGACTGACAATTTGCTCCCTCTATCCTCTATAGGACTGCCAGGATTTTTCTTTCTCTGAAGTGGCTTTTCTATAGACTGAACTGCTGGTTTTGCCAAACAAATCAACACAACTAACCAAGGCATCACCAAGGGCAAATCATGCCTAACCAACCTAGTGGCCTTCCATGCTGGAGTGACTACATCACTGGTCAAGGAAAGAGCTACTGATGTCATCTATCTTGAATTCTGTAAGCCTTTGACATGGTTCCCCCCACAACACCCTTATATCTAGACCTCATAGCAGCCTTCCAATATCTGAAGGGGACCTATAGGGATGCTGGGGAGGGACTCTTCGTTAGGGACTGTAGTGATAGGAAAAGGAGTAACGGGTTCAAACTTAAAACAAGGGAAGCCTAGATTGGATATGAGGAAGAAATTCTTTAATGTAAGGGTGGTAAGGCACTGGAATGGTTTGCACAGGGAAGTTGTGAATGCTCCATCACTGGCGATGTTCAAGGCCGGGTTGGACACAGCCTTGGGTGATATGGTTTAGTGTGAGGTGTCCCTGCCCATGGCAGGGGTGTTGGAACTAGATGATCTTAAGGTCCTTTCCAACCCTAACTATTCTATGATTCTAAATTAGAGAGATACAGTTGCTGAAAATTCAATTATTGTGACAAACGGAGTTAACTACTGTTTATTTACAAAGAAGGTAAAAATGATCTGAAATAATTTAAGTTATAAAACCACATGCTTTACTAATTCTTAACATTCATTTTCAGTATTCTAGTCTTGCAGTCCTTTTTTGTATTTTGAATAGCAGACTGTATTAAAGGCAAGTTACCGGTATTAAAAGGTAATTAAAAGGTAATTTATTATTTTGAGAAAGAATCTTGTGCGTTAACAGAATGATGATTGTACAAAAATGGACACTGTTGGCTATTAATTCCTTTAGCCAGCCTGCCTGCAATATGCTTTCAATTAAGTGTTAATTTTTACAATATCCTTGCATATTACTGTTTTTCACAAATTGACCCTGTCAGTCCAAGAAGGGATAATCCTTCAGTTTTCAACCAGTGCAAACTCATCTTGCATAAAATTTGCAAGAGCACCTGATCAGAAACAGACTTAACTATATTCCCTCTCCCCCACGTCCATATGAATAGCTGCCTACAAAGAAGATTTATGAGCTAGACCAGGAGGAGAACACTAGATTTAGCAACTTATCCACCCACCTTTCTTCTGAACTAATGAACAGTACAGCAATCATATTCCACAGTGCCATTCAGAAAGTTCATAAAATAACTTGATACAGTGATTCTGGCTCTGCACATTGCAAATAGTCACCACATAAGAAGTTGCTCTCCTTGTTTTCATAGATGATAAAGTACAATATTCAACCAGTTGACTTCCATGATCAATAGCACGAAGTTCAACTGTGAACAGCACTAGGACTGTTAACACTCTCAGGGACAGTAAAATTCTAAACAGTTGGTGAGGTACAGTACAACTCCTTCTCACAATTTCCCAATGCACTCAATTCCTCTAAATTCCTTTATCATGTCTTTAACCAAATATACCTAAAAATCCAACACCCACTTCTAAAATTGAGTGTAAGCACAATATTTATACTTAATTCTTAAAGTCTACTGTGGCATAAGGAATCCAGTCACAGTACATATTGCTTTCCTGTCTTCTTCCCTTCTGTGGCTCAGAATTTACACACAGCTTTGCAAAATTGTCAGAGAATTTTAGACTCAGCACAATCTATTCACCTATACCTTCCTGAGGAAATGGTGCTGGAATCAAGATAATGATATTCTACTTGCTCATCCAAACAAAATTTTTCAAGAAGAAACTTCTGGTAGGATTTTGCTTGTACGGTACCTTTTAAAAAAAAGACAGCCTTTTGAAAGACAGCTTTTAAATCAGAGGTTTTGAACAAGATTTTATGCATAACATTCTTACCATTACATTTGACTTTCTTAACATTGACAGCATTTTATGCTGGGTTTCTTTTGTGTAAGCAAGGGAAGAAACTCCGTTTTATGCATGATTAAAGCTGCTATTTTATTACACTGCATTTTCTTTGAATGTTAATTTCTGTTTATGGCAGATCTTTGAATTCTCACAAACTGGTGTTATTGCTGCATAGCTTGGTATTCAAAATAGCTCTGCTTGAGATAATCTGTTCTGCACCTTTGTTATGTGGCATTCAAAAACTTTTAATTAAATCCAGGAATGACGTCTGAATGAGTTCAACAAGGTAACATCAGGATAACATCAAGTGAAACTGGAGTTCTATAGCCAGCTCTGCAGATATGACAGTCTACTACCCGAGAAAAGGGTTCTTTGAAAAACTAAGTGAGATCCTCTGATGAATATTTTCTTTTAGACTTGTCTGCCTGTGCTTTAATCATCCACCTAGAAAGACCGTTCCATCTCCACGAGTTTTGTTTTGTTACTGCTTTGCTAGAATGATAATCATTGTGCAATTAAGGAAATTTTTAGAAGCCTGAAAGTTAATTAATAAATTCAAGTTCAGAGAGAGAAGACATGTAACCCCTGTTAGCTTAATTACATAAAAAGAAAAAAGTCTCATCTGATTCTATCTGATGAAAACACCTGAATGTGCTTTTGCAGGGATGGGGGAGACAGGATGTGCAACTTGTTCACACATTTCCCCATGTGAGTCAGTTTGGTACACGGCTGGCATCTCTTAAAGATTTTTATTTTTCAAGTTGAAAGCTGGAGATACATCTACTGGTAGAGGAATCCCCACAATTCTCCCTTCCCTATGTCTTCTAAAGGACTTCTCTCTTGGAGTACAACTTCTGGGAGATGAAGGCATGACAGAAATTCATTAGGACATGGGTACATCTAAGCTGTTGCTTCCAGGACTCTAAATTATAGCTTTTTAGGGTAGCATTATTAGAAAGGAAAATTGTATTTGATTATGAACCAAAACTATGATTCCCCAAGCTGTGCTTTGAAGTGTCAGGTTCATCCCTGTCACCATGGTAACCAGGGTCCATCACTGCCCCAAGGAGAAGAGTTTAACAGGCTCTGCTGGTGAAAAGAAGGGTACCTGGCACCACCAGCCTCTTTTCCACACCCACCCTGAAGGAAGAGGGTAGTGAGGTGATGCTTAGATAAAATCTGCTGCCTCACTTTGTGTTGCAACATACTGTGCCCATCTTTGTCCTCACATGTGTCTCTTGCTGGGGCAAAAAGGGAGGTGTTACAGATGCTACCAGCTTTGCTTAACAAAGGGAGGTCCCCAAGGGCCCAAAGTTTTGTGATATTATTAGTTAAGCCCTCATACAAACAAAATTAGATACCACTGTTCCCTACATAAAAGGTCATTGCTGCAGAAATGGGTAGACACCGTTTCATGGGCCCCTATGGATCCTTCTGAAAAAGCTTTTTGATCCCTCTCAGAGGATGGCTTATGTGCAGAAACGAAATAAATACAGCTTCAGACTCCCAATCTAGTCAGATTTTGGATGGTACAGGATGCTGCAGACATTAACCACAGGAAGTCCCACAGGTGATTCTGCAGAAAAATACGGTACCAGGTAAACAGGTGACCACCTGCTTACACACCCTGCTTCCAAATAATGCAGAGAAATATCCTGAGCTTATGCTACTGGATGCTTTTTAAATTACAAACATGCAGTTTACAAATATTTATATGCATTTTAATTAATTAAGCAAACTAGTACAGCATATCTATACAATAATGAGAATATTACCTGGAAACTCCAGTATACTATGTACACTTATATATAAAAGATCAGTACCTGGCCAGTATAGTTATGCCTTATACATATATATATATATATATAGTTTTGATAAATCAAACACAGTAATAATAATAATAATAATAAATAATAATAAAAACAATCCCATCTTCGCTACTCTCCAGGACTTTCAGTTCAGTCCATTTACTGGCACTACTTTGATAGGAAATAACAAGGAAAACAATCAGGTGAACCAAGTGCCTGCTGCTACTATGGTTTGAAACTAAAATTAATGACAACTTACTCCTGCAATGTTCCACTGAGAAGCAATTTAAATTCACAATGACTACTCTGAAAACAGTAATGTTCATGAATTTATAACCGATTAGGAAAGAGTTGACCTTAAAAGATTCAGAAGTATCAAGTGAAGAAAGTGCTGAATCTCTTTGCCTCACTAGCTGCGAACCCTTGGACATGTGCAGATGATGAGAGCAAAGGCAGGAACAACACTGAGGAGACAATGTTCCAGCAGCACTCTGCCCTGCTGTCCGTAGGTCACACTGAAAGAGCAGATTAGAGGTTTCAGTGCATTTCTACTACATCTGCAGCTAAGACGTACTACTTGCGTGTACTTTGTAGACACTTTATTTCAAGAACGGCAAGGGTAGGATTCAGTTACAGGGAATGAAAATGTTCAATACATCTTACGATCTACAGATTGTACAGCTTTTGATTTCCAAGTTACTATCTTCATGCATGAAACAGCAGTTTATGTAGAGATAACTACGCTAGCTTTAAGCGAGCTGGCTCAGCGACACAACTGTGTCCCCAGGACACAAAAAACTCTGGGTGAATGCTGATGTCAACTGTGTATTATACATTAGAGTGTAAGTTGAAGTTACACTACCATCTTTGGGTTCAGTTGTTTTTACTGGGCAGGACACAAGATAAAAATCTGGGCTGAGGATTCTGAAATGGCTCCTCTCAAGGCAAGAAGCAAACTCCAAGGTTAGAGGAACACAGCTCTGTCCTGTCTTGCAGCAGCACTGCCCAAGAGAAAGGAGACTCCTCCTGGCTGGAGCCCACGACAAAATTCAGGTGGCAGAGCTTTGCCTCTGGAATTGTCAGCTCCAAAACATACAGTACAAGTGACATCTACACAGTGGAAAACTACCCCATGGATAAATTAGAGTCTATTCATTAGTCTATTTGACACCTGAAAATCCAAGACACAAGGTTTTTTCACCTCTCCCCTTCTGGCCTGCCTTGCCTTCAGAACAAATGAGAGCAAATACTTGAAAAGAATTAGAATACAGTATTTCAGGGGCTTGGTACTGTGTTTTTTCAGTCTTTAAAGTTCCCTCTCGGGTTATCAATTCAAAATTGTCACCAACAGTGAAGAGGCTAGAGATCTACACTGAAAAAACATCCTAATCTGTGTGGAAACCCAGATTTTTAGAAGGCTACAGGATCTCCTGAAATATGAATTGTGGACAATACTAACTGCGGCTTTCAAAGTATCAGGTCTCATCCCATAAGAGCTGCATGTCTGAAATCACTAATGCAAACTTCTTTTAATTTGTAATCTGTTTAGTTTTCTGTGTCTTAGAAAATAAATCAGTTTTCAGAATAAGACTTTCTTGAGCCACTTGATATGCTTCTTTCAGAAGCCAATATGAAGCAGAGATCTAAAGACTCAAACCAAGTGGTTAGTACACATAGAAAAACAGTTGTATAAATACATAACATGCATACTGTAAAGTACTGGAGTGAAACAATGCAATCTATACCACTATTTCTTTCTGATTTTCTAGAAAGGGCTATTGGTTGGGAATAGTCCCCTAACACTGACCTAACTGATCACAACCATTTAGCAACAACTTGTCGAATGGATTATTACCATTTCTTAAGGTCACTATGAGTACTTCCTAAGTAGAAAGGGTCTGTTGTTAGACCTGGTGTAGCATTTTTTCCTGAGAACATACAAAAGCAGTCAGCCTTCTGGTAATGAGATAATTTATGAAGCATTTCGGGGGGGGGAGGAAGTGTTAGCATTTGGCCATGCTACAAATTAATCAACTTTCAAGTTCCAGCCTGATCAAACAGCCTGCTTTCAAAACCATGTGTTTTTAAAAATAAATTCTCACTTGATGTTAGTTACAAAATTTCAACTACGCAAAACACCGCATTAAGAAATTATCTGGCTTTGACAATGACTCCTGTATAGCTTGTTAACTCAGAACTGAACCTGAAGAAAAAGTTACTATAAAAGCAATGCTTGGTAACAAATACACAAAATGCCTCATCTTTATGCGCCTTTCCACCAGGTAGCATTTAGGAAGGTTAGCAGAAGTACATTATAATGATTATTATCACTTATATAGGCATACAACATGGTTTATGGGGAAAAATATTACTCTCAAATGTCTGAAGTTCCATTTTGCTATATTTATTGAAAATAACATTCTATGAATAACTTCTGCTAATTAAAGCAACTATAAAATCGTAAGTGAGAATTTACTGGTAGTGTAGGAGTTGCAGAGTTCTTGCGGACCTGTGCAATTATCTTGAAGGAAGCAAGGACCTCCTCCACCATAAAACTGCAAACTCTCAACCCAAACTATACTCATACTAGCTCAAAATGCAGAAATTGCAAAGATTAAAAATTATCTTAGATCAATAGCAGTGCTAAATACATTGAGAATGGAATCAAAAGATAAAGTCAATGAGGAGGAAAAGAAATTGTGTTTCCTTCATCCTTTCAAAAAAACCCAAATCCACACACATTAAAGTTCATACAGTGCTAACACTAGTCTTTAATAGCCCCTTTTGGTTATTAGTATCCTGAATTCTTACCATCATGAGTGCCAGCCTTCAGTAGTTTCTTTCCTGCAAACTTTGGTGCTTTTTGAAATAAAGTGAAAAGGTAAATATAAGTAACCTGAAAGAATCAAAGATACTTTCTTTCACATTAATTCTACTCTTCCATCTTGAGAATTTTTTTGTGACTTCTTCAGTTATACAATATTTTCCTGACAAGATTCACTGTCTACAGGAGTCCATTGGGCTATCTGGGAAACACCACAGGATGCACTGGTGTGCAACACCCATGGAAGACGATTTATCTTTAAAATCTTCATATTTGAAGAGCATCCACTTTCAGAGAGTTACAGGTCAAAGTGCTTGAGGTTCTCCTGAAATCTTTAGCACTATTAAGTGTTCGAGAAGCTGGGGGTCTGGGAGTAACAGGGAAAGGCAAATACTCTCCTTCAGAACAACTGGGTATCACCCAGCTGCACACTTCAGTAAGCTGAAAGTACTGCCTCATCCATTACTCTAATTATGCAGTTGTTCCCAAATCTGCTTATCCAGATACATCTGAAAGGTCTTCTGTCAGCACTTTAAGGTAGGCCACCTGATTTTGCACTGAAACATCAAAGCAGCGGTGCTTATCCAGGCTAGTCCACTAGCTGAAACAAGAGGGCAACAGTTTGGCTGACTGAAAGCTCTGATAACTTCTGCTACACTAACCATTTACAACATAAATATGTTACCTAAGCCTTAAACCCTGTGTAAGAAGTCACAAGCCTGTTTATAGGCTTGTTTACCACACTCGACATCTAGAAACACAGCTCTAATGGCACTGCAACAACACACAGCGTTGAAAAAAACACATTGATGTTTGCAGTTCTGGCCTGATTGACAGTGACTACCTAGTTCAGATCAGGACCTGTAATGACATTAAAAGCCTTTCATATCATGTCATCGGCTCTCTTTCTACATATCCCTATGTTACTAATATTTCAAAGAAACTTTCAAGCAGGAGGAAGAGATGGGAGTCCTGCAGACCACAGGAAAAACATGCCTGCAAGCAAGGTGACTGTTGCTTTGTACTGCCACTTTCCGAACCTTTGGTTTACTTTTCCACATTTTTTTCCTTTCATACAGCAATCTTGCTGCCTTCAAACCTTGAACTCTAATCAATTTCTCTTTCTGAAAGAAGTAAAAAGACTTTTTGTTATTTCCATTATTCAAGTAAATACACAAAACTGATGGGATGCAAATAAAGAGCCTTCGTGATTTAAGTTAGATTAACTTTCTCTGTTACTACACTGGTTCATAAACAGTAAAGGTGGAACAGTTTTTAATTGCACAAAGCTTACTCTGACAGAAGGCAGCCAGGCTATAGGAAAATCAGTTCTAGGTTTTATAGTATGCAGAACTAAAACAAGTGGCCCTCTTGGCTGCATGTTTTTGTGGGTTGTAGAGCTTTTAGTTGTTTTTATCCAGAGGATGAAATTACCTCTCTGTATTGGATATGCCTTGGGCTGCTGCTTTCCCAGCTAGCTTCTCCTGGAAAATAAAACTGTATCAAAGGAAAAAAAAAATATGTCTAATAAAAGCTTCAAATTCACACGGAAGTCAAAATGAATAAAGCCAACTATAACATCAAATATTATATCACAATTTAGGCAATGGGTTGCTGGCAAAGAAGATTACTGCACTAGTATTTATGATTTAAATCTGGGTTCAGGGTTTTCAGCCAGTTGTGATCTGATTAAAATGTGACTGATTTGGAGAAAATCACCTTAAACTGAAGTAGTGCCAAGAACTCTCGCAGATGAGATGGCAAAAATATCTATACTGAGGCACCGAACTTTGCCTAACAATTACCAAAATTAAATTTGCATTTTAAAACAAGAATAATAATGGACATAAACTGACATGAAACCAATGTGCTATAGTGTTCAGAGCCACAGGATAAGACACACCTGAAGGTATCTCATGTAAAATGTCCCTTTGGTAAAATGTGACTTGTGATTTGAAACACACAGGCCATTCCACAGTGCAAGCAATATAAGTGGATATTCCTGACCATCCACAGCAAAAATGGCCTTTCTTCTCTTCAAGGAAGTGAAGAATGACTTTACTCGGTGGCTAACTTGATATGACTTTGATGAATGACTCACTTCATTTTCTTATTCCTTAAAACACAGGCAATGTTCAGTATCAGCTTTCTTCAGAGACAACTAGCCAAAATTTTCAAACTGGTAGATGAAGTCACCCTGACATAGTCAGACAGTATCAACACAGGAGACGATTTTCAGATGGCTTGAGCACCTCTTACAAATCAGAAGCAGAATCACATTTTAACTATTCTTTGAAAAGAAGTGTATATCTGAGGAAACATATTAGCCCAGCAACGCAATCACAGTATCTATCTCCAGGTAAGACCTCCTCTTTTCTGATTCTGGTGTAATGCTACTATTATTACATAAAAACATTACACAATTCAGCATAATCATGTCTGCTACTTACAGAATATCCCAAAAGTAAAATGAAATACAAAACTGTTTGCATACCTCAAGCGTTTAAAAAATAAAGTGGAGAATAATAACGCATTTCTGAATCAAACATCAAATAACGTAGTAGTATATTAAACTTTGCAAAAAAACAATAAAAGCATTTTTTGATCACTAGTACACTTTAGAAGGTAAATATTTAGCTTTTTTTTTTCAGCAGGACAAAATGTTGAAAATGAAAAGCAAGAAATAAGACTGCAATGGGATCTAAAATCACATATAAAACTAACTAGTTTTCTCTGTACAAGAAATACAGCTCTTTGAAAATCTATAGCATTGAAGGTCAACTGTCTTTTTAATCCCACTGATTGTTTAGGGGTAAATATATCTACCATTACTAAGCTGAGAAAGGAGAAAGGATATAGTAATCTTTTAGTTTTGCAGACCCAAGAGTTTTACTCAATGTAACCAGTAAAAATAAATGTTCAACGCTGCTCTCAATCTTGCACCAGGGTTGACATGTTTCCCCTCAGCTACACATGATATTCTCTGTGGAAAGTATTTCTACCCTTTTTCACACACAAAAGCAAGTGCAACACCCTGTACTTGGGACAGTAACACCAGCCAAGGGACTAGGCGTAACTGACATGACATATAACGAGGGAAATCCCAAATTAGACAGAAATCCCCCTCCCCAAAACATAACGAGGGTTGTGAAACACTGGGACAGGCGCCCGAAGAGAGACATTCCTGGAGACATTCAAAACACAGCTTGTCAAGGGCCTGAGCAACTTAATTTAACTTCCAATTTAGATCCAGTTAAGCTGCACCTGCTCTGAGTAAAGGTCAACTTCCAGATGTCCCTTCCAACTGGTATTATTCCAAGATTCCTACTTCATACAGGAACACACCAACTAAGACCCTGTTCATCTCATTGCTTTAAGTAGTCATTATTGCCTTGCTTTCATAAATAAATAAATGCATGAAGCAGTATCCTCTGAAATGCAGGGAATGCAAATCTAACTTTGTATTACTTCCAGTTTCAGTATTTCACTCAGATTCATATTTCAGGCATTTTTTTAAGGCTGTTGGAATTTCAAAACCAATCCTCTAAGATTCAACCACAGCTGGCTTCTAGGCACTTTTTAAAGTTGACTCTAGCTGTAAGCATCTGGCCCTGAGTATTTAAGAAAAAACTCATGCTCTGCTTTGCTAAGAGATTCTCAGTGGCCACTGATTGCCTGTAGACTGCTCTTCAGGTCCTGCCTCTCAACCCAGCAGAGAAGAGACATGAGTTAGTCCTTGCTTACCAGAAAGCATCTCGATCAGATAAAGTTTCTTTAACTGAGAAAGGGGATAAAAAGCACCCTTTCAAGCTGCTATTAATATGGCTACATACTGGGCAAAAGAGCTTACTGTCTATAGCATATGATTGCTATCCTCCCTGAAACACTCTCCTCATTTGCTTGTGGACCTCCCCCTAGGGGCCCCCCAGGGCTGGAGAAACCCTACTATAAGAGAGTGTGGAGATAAAAGACAGCCGATTCAGGGTTTAGTGGCAGAAAGACAGCTTGTGGTTAAAGGAGCTGCCCTAGGTCTGACAGGAGAATGAAAATACAGAGACATGGCAAGGGAAATGAGATAGGAAAAGACAGAGAGCCTGCAAAACAGATATGCAGAACAAAGAAACCATAATGAAAAAAGAATTGGACTAACAGGAAAACAGAAAAATTAAAAAAAGAACAGCAAAAAACCCCCACAAAAACCCAGCAAAAGTAAGGAAGCACAAAACACAAAAAAGAAGGACTGGTAATGGCTGACACAGAAAATGTTTCATTTTTTAGTGATGTTATTTTTTTATGAAATAAATGATTTTTGGTTGTAAATGTCAGTTTAAATTGGACTTGAATTGAATTCCCTTGCTACACAAATCTGAATGATACATATGAATGAAAAGATGAGCAAACCCATCATGGATCTCTGAGAGCAAAATAGGTGCCTTCTTCCTTTCCATCTTTCTAAAGGCACAATCTCAGACCTGTTATAAACATTACTTTGCACATTCTAGAAAGATTCTCCCCTCCGCTGGTTAGCAATGGAACTCCAGATGGTACTACACATGCTGCCACCACACAAAACTACAATGTAACTCTGCATAAATTGTCTGCCTTTTCTGTGAGATGGGCAGAGCAAGAACATACATAGTGTTAACATAAACAGTGTTACAGATCTAACCGAAAAGCACTGTCAGATTTGCACAAAGTGATCTAGAGGTCAGCGTCCTTGTGATATATATTTTTCTTTGGGTCATTACTACTAAGTCTGCAACTTTAGCTGCAGCAAATAAGTTCCTATCTATTTCTTACCCTGCAGGTAAAACCGAATCAACTAACCAAAGTCACTGAAATGAGTACAGTGGTGTTACCTTCTACATAACAGAAAAATATTAATGTGGACCTCATCATTTAACCTTTTTCCTCTCCAAATCAAACAGCTCTTGCCTCAATCTTTTTCAGTTTTTACACTCAGTGCTTCCTATAAGGTTTCTAAGCCTGTATACTTTTTCTAAGCTTAAAGAAATTATTTCTCAAGTAATCTTTACTGACCAAACAAATGAATAAAAATCAGATTAAGCTGAAATACAAGGAAAGCGAGGACCATGACACTCTTTTTAAAATTTTTGCTATTAGTACTGTAAGCACAGAGCCATTTTTAAAAAGAGTGAACAGGTTTTTAAACTAAAAATGTTCCAATTTGCTTCAAATATTTGCTACATTCAGCTATTCTCTTAAGACCTGGGAATCAAACTCTGCATGCATCTGAGAGCAGACCTACAGATGAAATCAGTGGGCCTATGCCAGGATGGGCAAATGGAGGAGTGGTTCAACCATGCTTAACAAAAACTGCTAAAAGAAAAGCCTTATTTCAAATCTCTTCATCTTCTGCTTCATCAAATGTAGCCAATAGAGATAACAATTTAAGGACTTTCAGTTTACATAAAAGCAATACCTCCTGCAAATTTTTCAACAATTTGTTAGATATATTGACTTTAAACGCCCAGAAGAATCACACACACACACAAAAAATCTTATTTTCATTCATTCACAGCAGAATGTATTTATGCCCACTAACAAAACCCCCCCAATTTTATTAAGCTTTCATAGATATTGCAGGTATTTATTAAACTGCTTTCATAGAATCATAGAATAGTTAGGGTTGGAAAGGACCTTACGATCATCTAGTTCCAATCCCCCTGCCATGGGCAGGGACATCTCACACTAAACCATGCCACCCAAGGCTATGTCCAACCTGGCCTTCAACACCGCCAGCAATGGAGCATTCACAACTTCCCTGGGCAACCCATTCCAGTGCCTCACCACCCTCACAGTAAAGAA